>OX439128.1:37747040-37749540 GCA_949318235.1 Ecdyonurus torrentis
CGTAGCAATTTGTGTGTACAGTATATATAACATAGCTATGTACATAATTTTTTGAAAAACTGTGAATTGAGTAATTTTATTAATTTACAGTATATTATATAGTGACAATTTGGTGCTGTTGTTGTAACATACACATATGCGGGTTTTGTGTACATATTACTGTATTTTTAGCAATCGAATGCTATTTTTAAATCATATTCATATTAAATGTTATATATTATTATCAATTTACTATATCACAACGTAGATCCAACAAATTAAACTATTTTTGGCTCCAAATACCAAATCTGTGTAAGGTCAAACCAGTGCTCGTTAACGTGAAATCGTGTTTCCGTTTTAACGGCCGCACATGATTGCAGCACCCAATTAAGGGAGCACATGGTCATGCCATCATGTGAGTACAGCTACGCTTCAGCACTTGAATGGGTACGAGACTTTTTACAGTCGTTCACCCATCCAAGTATTGACCACGCTCGACGTTGCTGAACTTCGGTGATCTCACGGGAACAGGCTCAGACAACTCGATTAGGCTGTACCTATTTATTATTTTATCGTCAAATCAAGCAGCGAGTGAAATCCCTGTGTCTTATAGAAGGTAAGGCAAAATGAATTTTTATCATCATGTCACCTCGCTCGATATTCAATTATTCAATTTGATATTTGATTATTATCTATGGTAATCAACTAATTTGGACACATACTGTATCAAATATTTAGCTACACTTTATTTAAAAAAAACTAATGACTTAAGGAAAATAAAAAGCGTATTTTTTTTAAAATTAGGTGGAAAAATGAATACTTTGTAAGGAATTTTTTGAGTTAAAAACATGTAATCATTATAATATATTTCATTACTTACTACTAAACTATATGTAAGAAATAAATATTCACTTACCATTGGTATATTATTAGATCCATGTTCTGAATTATCATCAGATAATTCTGATTTAAAACGATGACTAAATTTGAATAAATTTCTCGCAATCATTGAATTCATTATTACAATTAAAATCAAAGGAACAATAAGTGTAAAAACACTATCAATAATGTTAATTATTCTCATTGTATCATGATATTCATGTAGCATATCACACGTCTCCATATCTTCATGTTGAATAATTCCAGCAGTAACAAATGAATATGAATGTAAAGCGAAAGCAAAAAATGTTAAACTTAACACAATAATTTTAGCACGAGCCACGGTACACATATGAGGTCTATGTAAAGGATATTGAACTGCAATAAATCTTTCCACTGTAAAAGCAACAATCAACCAAACGCTAAGAAAACTTGACACTGAACTTAAATACACGATAAATTGGCACCAACCGTTCTTATTAAATAATTGTAAACCACCTTTATTACTTAACCAAACCATAAATAAGGTTACAAGAAATCCTACATCTGCAGTAGCTAATGCAGCTAAATAATAACTAGAACTTCTCATTTTTAAATGTGTACTCAAAAATGCAACACAGCTTAACGAGTTACCAAGTATACCCATTAATATTATAAATGGAATATAATATGAATGAAAAAAATCTAAAACATCTAATAATGGAGAACACGTATCACTTGATGCCTCCATTGATTCTGGATGGGATTGAAAAACTTCTGTTGGATTATTATACAATGATGGATAGTATGCAATACTTGACATATTCTTACTTGTATTATTAGTAATTTGATGTTGTTTTGTTAGATTTAACATCATTCTACCACGTTTTATCCATTCCAATATAACTGCATTACTTGCATTGGAAAGATCTACTGATCTAAGTTGTTCTAACACTTTTTCTATATCTATTTCTTCAGGTGACAGCCACATTTTTTTTTTTTTTTTTTTTTACGTAACTTGTTGATGATGATCTGTTTGAATGTACGTGTTTCCTACTTGAGTGTCAAGAGACGTTTCTGTATGTTATTCACAAACATCCCTTCTTTCTCTCTCTCTGGTCAGAAACAAACTTGCTCATGCGCTCAATGTTGCGTCACAACCCTGCGTACGTACCGTACATCCCTTTCAAACATTATCTTGTATCTCGTTATTTAAAGTTCTGAATCAACATGATTTGATTTATTATTAAAAGCTATAAATAAGCTGGAAAGAAAGAAAGTAATGAGTATTATTATATTATATTAAAATAATATTTGTATGTGTATGTATAAAGACAACACCCCACACCCTATGAAAACTTGAAAGTATTCATAGGGTGTGGGTGTTTGTCTGGTATCATGTAATAAAACATGAGGAAATCATATCAGATAAAATATACTTATTTTTAATCCATTCATTCATAACTTATTTGAAATAATAATAAAAAAAAAGGATTCGTTTGATGTTTTTTTTTTTCAGATAATTTTGTTTTCACATCGGTGAAGATTAAAATAGCTAACAATGTGAGTTTAAAAAATTTATATTATATGAAGCACGTTGTTGGTGTATCTAATATTAGTTGAAGATTTTTTTCCTTTCATTTTCTACACTATATTTATGATC
>OX439128.1:37752040-37837040 GCA_949318235.1 Ecdyonurus torrentis
CCCCCGAATTTTTAATTGAAAATTTGTGTGTCGTTCGGTACTTTTTTGTTTTATTATTATTTTTGTAACATGCTTGAGATACTCATTCAACCTATGAACAACATCAATGCTCTCAAAAATATTACTTAGTATTTGTAATCTGTCAAAATGATCGAGTATATATAATTTTCCTATGCGGTCCATGTTAATGAGTAATCCAACATGATGTTGACTTTAACATGAATAAATAGACCCTTTATTTCTGAATTTCAATGGTAAAAAAAATTATGATTGTTAAAGGCATATAGAACACGTTGGACAAAAACTTGCCTAATATCCTAACTTACCGTAATAACATAACGTTGATTTGACCGGAGTCATTATAATTTCTAAATTATTTTCCGTTCACACGCGCGTGTGAACCAGGCGAGCTGTGACGTCACAGTCCACGTTTGCCATTTCTTGAATGGAAAATAAATTGGAAATCAATGACTCAGGCCAAATTAACGTTAATAATCTGGTATAGGGTCTATGCATTCATGTTAAAATCAACGCTATGCTGGATCACTCAATAACTTGGGCTGGTATAGGAAAATGACTCATTTTGCCAGTTTAAAAATACTAACAAGTAAGCAATATTTTTGAGAACATAAATACTGTAAATAGGTTGAATTAGAATCTCAAGTATGTGAGAAAATAATAATAATAATAAAAAAAAAACTCGATTTCGTAAAGAAAATAGCCAAGAATGAAGTGTTCCTATGTTGACCAATGTTGTTCATTACTCCAGTATGGCACCCACAAGCGTATTAATTATGACATCATGCGCATACACCCAATACTGTATTAAGCAAGTTTGTTGGATGTTATACGCTATTAATTATTGCATTGTAATATATGATGTACGTATACAGTATTTTGTACTGCATTCGATGCTTCCGCGTCAAAATAGAGTATCTGCACTTTCCACCAGCGCGGCGAGTGGAGCATCTGCACTTTCTGCAATGTTAAGTAAATGGCCTCTAGTCCAAGTCCACGCACCGTGCTGTGTGGAAAGTGCAGACACTCTATTTTGACGCGGAAACATATATTACGCATATTACGCACAATATATATATATATATATATATATATATATATATATATATATATATATATATATATATATATATATATATATATATATATATATATATATGTTTGAAAATTTGAATATCGAGCGAGGTGACATGATGATAAAAATTTCATTTTTGTCTTACCTTCTGTAAAACAACTGGGCTTTCACTCGCTGCTTAATTTGATGATAAAAATAACACACAACACCAAAACTTGTCACTATATAAATTAATAAAATACTCAATTCACAGTTTTTAAAAAATCTATATACATAGCTATGTTATATTCACACAAAATTGTAACGTTTTCGAGGGCGTATATAAAACTATATACTTGTCTGCCTCTCTTCATCAGCTTAAACAGTAAGCTGATGAAGAGAGGCAGACAAGTATATAGTTTTATATACGCCCTCGAAAACGTTACAATTTTGTGTGAATATAACATAGCTATGTATATAGATTTTTTAAAAACTGTGAATTGAGTATTTTATTAATTTATATAGTGACAAGTTTTGGTGTTGTGTGTTATTTTTATCATCAAATTAAGCAGCGAGTGAAAGCCCAGTTGTTTTACAGAAGGTAAGACAAAAATGAAATTTTTATCATATATATATATATATATATATATATATAATATATATATATATATATATATATATATGGAAGTATAGTATACGTACTAATCTAATAACAAAATCACCTTTTTGTGTTGTTTGCTTATTCTTTCCTTACGTTATATATATATAAAAAAAAAACTTTCTATCGAATTGGTAGAGCAAAAATAAGAATATGTGCATGTATAAACAACGTCAGACTACACTATCGTCTTTATTATGAAATATAGAAAAGCATTGAAGAAAAATGAAACAATATTGTATAGCACACAAATTACATTAATACGATCCGCTGGCTGTAATTTAAATTTTCATATTAATCACCTGTTGAATTTTCAAGAGGTATGTTACAAAATTTAAACATTTTTATTTATGAGACAAAATGTATAATATAAAGTTTCATCTTCAAAATATATACGTTCATGGATCTAAAAATGTCAAGAATATAAACGTCCAATTTTAAATATTAATTTATAATATGATCGATCCATGATACGTTATACTCATCTTTTTTATAATATTTCAATTAATTTTATATTTAAAATTTTTGATTTTTTTTTTCTTTTCAATCTTATATTATAAGTCTAAATTGTAAAAACTACGTGTAAGAAATTATTTTTTCCTTCTACTAGAAATATTCTAATTATTTTGTTTTATGATGAAAGAAACAGTTAATAATTCTTATACAAAAAAGTGTCTTTTCTTATTAAAATGTTTCATCGAATATGAGCAGAAAATACATTATTCTCTGCTCTTTTTATTTCAAGCTATTCCTCCTGTTTTAATACAGTGCTGGTAGGTGATTTTGACTTTGCAACACAACAAACCAACGTGCAATCAAAGTAAATAATATGTGTTTTAGTTTGTGGACACACTGAATTGTAGTACGTACTGTACTCTACGCTATTAATAATATATAAAAAATGACGATGTGAACTGAAATTAAAAGAGAAATCTCAAATAGGGCAGCATTATTTTTATGACTGAATTTCTATATTCTCGTGTTATCTCAGTTCGATTTTGTGTCTTTAGTGTCTTTGCATCTTTACAGTAAATAAAATTAACCTTATGATGATTTTTTAACGTATTTGAAAATAAAGATGATCATATACAGATAATACTGTAGAATTTATAAATCATTGGCTATAAGTTAAAGTGCCGTAAAAAAAAGCATAACTATCATTTTGTTATTACAAAATAGCAACATTTGTGGCCTAGAATATAGAAATTAAAAATTATTCAATGAAGCATAAATTCCGCAATTTATTATTTTCCCAGTACACGTATTACGTATTTATTGTAGAGTATTTCAAAATTTATCAAAAGTCTGTGCTATATTGACATAAATGTATCGTAAATTAGGTAAATTCATCTTACCGTGTTAAAGCCATAGACCACATAAAACAACATGTGCTTTTTAATGAATAAACACGAAATGGGATCTTCAAAACTGATGACAATTTTTACCAGAACATAAATGTAGCCCGACGAGAGAGCGTGAAAAAACTGTAAAGTATGCAATTTGCTTGAAAATTCATGTTTATGACGTCAGAAACATGCAAAAATGAGTATGAAAATGTTGTGCGGGTTGCATAAATTGAATTTTCTGATCACTGCTACGGAGCTACAGTTGGGTTTTGAGACAAATTAATGTTATTTATTGTAAATACCATCAAGTGTTTTGTGATATGAATGCTTATGTTTTTCTCTGGTCTATTCCTTTAAGTATATAGTATAAGAAAATTGTAAGCTTCCTATCAACTTTATATAGTATAATATACAGAGTATATATCCGGAGTATCAATTATAAACTTTTAAGTGAAAAGAAATCTAACTTAAATTAAATTTTATATTATAGTGAATAAAGGAACTAATTAATATATAATTATATATATATATATATATATATATATATATATATATATATATATATATATATATATATATATATATATATATATATATATATATATATATATAATATATATATATAAAACATAAACTGACTGTACTGGTAAAACAGGTGGGCTAATTAAATTGAGATATTTTTATACCTGACTTCGCTCAATAAAAGCCGTTAATTATTATTATTTCTATCATATCATATCAACTATATCTGTAAGTTAAAACGTAATAATATTAATATTATATTATGCTTTATATTGTATAGAGTGTATTATCACTGTACAAAATGGCAACAATTATAATGTTATGTAAATGTTGGTGCATTTAGCTAGCATAAAGATAGCAATGAAGTTACTATTTTTCAGGCAAATAGACTTATCAATTACGAAAAATTTGATATCATTTCCAAAACTGATTTAAATATAGAGTATAATAAGTTTTAAGAAAATATGTTTACAACGTAACTATAGAAGAAAGGCTTCGCATTGAAGTGAGAACACACATAATGTTTGTAGAGCAGTAAAAGTTATGAGGGTGCTCCGCTATAATGTCTTAAGTCCATTTTTTTTTCTTTTGCTGCAAATGACTTGAGATCATAGACATGCCTGAGATCGCAAAATCCAAATTTTGGGGTCGGTCCGACAATTTTCAATGTCCCTTACATGTCTTCCGACTCCCTGTATAAATTTGTGGACAAGCGTGATTCAAGCTTTTACACTAACGCCTCGATTGGCAGCCAAAACTACTATATTACAAATACTGCTTTACAAAGGTTTGAGGTCTTGTTGTCACCTGAGTGCAAGAATTCCGAGTAGTTATCTCTGTTTACGTCATACATTATATCGTTTCTGACCTTTAGTCAGCCTTATCAATACTTAAAAATCCTTATCATATAATAGTTCAAATTGCCCCCATGCGTATCGCAGTGTTCCTTAGAGAGGGAAATTTAAAACATAGATTGTCTAAAAATCAGCCAAGTGTAGGAAGACATGTAAGGAACATTGGATGATTTTTTTATTTGTGAAAATCAAGTGGACTTATAGCGGAGCACCCTCGATTTATATATAATAATAATATATATATATATATATATATATATATATATAAATTGCTTTTTGACTCTAATAATTTGCTGTAATAAGAAAACTTTTTTTATATATCAACTTTTTTACTCGTTATTATAACACCTTGTTTTTATCTGACTCTTTGAACTTTTTATATAAAAACAAAATCAAATTGTAATTACGTTACTATAGCCTGTAGCAATTTGAACACTTACATTTACTTTTTTTTAAATCTAAAGGCACGAATATAAAATTCTCTATATTATGTGATATAAATTGTTGGTTATTCAACCATGGAATGATTATATTTTTAACCTTTTTTTTTATTATTTTTTAGAATTTATTTCAATGTGCCATTCATGAAAAAAAAATTACTTGACTGACTTGTTCAATATTAAATTTTTAGCTAATGTAATTTAAGGAATAACGAAAAAATTTCAAAGTTATTCCAGAGCTATTTATAGCATAATATATAGCTATAAATATGTAGAGGGGACACTAAATATTCCTATGAGAAAAATGCGTTTAACAATAAAATATAAATACAATCTTCGACAAGTTTATCAAAAGTAAGCATTTTTTACGTGAGTATATATTTTTTATACATATAACAAAGTTGAAAAATATTATTTTGAATGGGATTTTTTTTAAAGTTTGAAAAAAAATAATGAAATGAAAGCTAAAATTTATTTCAATCAATGAGTTAAAAGTTACAAAAAAGTTCAAAATTAAAAAAAAAACTTAAAAAAAAAAAATAATAATAAAAAAAAAAAATAATGATAATAATAATGTCAGCAATTAACAATCATTATTATTAAATATAAAATATCAATGTTAAAATTTTTTAGTAGCGGAAAACAAACAAACAAACAAC
Source organism: Ecdyonurus torrentis (assembly GCA_949318235.1). Classification (NCBI taxonomy): domain Eukaryota; kingdom Metazoa; phylum Arthropoda; class Insecta; order Ephemeroptera; family Heptageniidae; genus Ecdyonurus; species Ecdyonurus torrentis. Next base: position 37,757,592 of record OX439128.1, read on the forward strand.
AACAACAAATACATTAATAATATTAAAAAAGAAAGATTTTATCATGGGTTTACAAAATTTTAAATTAAGTGAATTTAAAAAAATGAAAATAAGACTACTTATAGTTTTGAAAAGTGGTAAAAAATTTGATAATGAAATTAGTCATTTTAAACATTTTAATATTTTGCCCATTGAAGAGCTTAAAAAAAGTATATTTTTACGTGCATATTATTTTGATGAATGTCAGGGTGAGCCAAGAATACATACTATGTATAAAACTAGAACTGCCATAACAAATCCTCTTTTTGTACCAAAAATTATAAACATATTTACTGAAAGTATGAAATACTATTTGTTGCCAAAATTGTTGAATGAAATTCAATGCGATTAAAAATGTTGAATTTAAAAATTAAAAAGAGTATATAAAATTGTTTTATGTGAATAATTTGTAAGTTGAATACAAATAGCATAAAAGTTCTTGCTACATTAATCTAAAAAATATTAATAATAATAAAAAAAGAAACTCTGTTATCTTGTATTTTTGCGTTTATTTTCTCTTTCTTTGTATCATTTTTCCTGAACATATGAGCTTGTACAGTATAAGGTAATTTATAGCTTTAGTAGCGAACACATTGAATGCATAAATTGGCCATAAGAGCTACTCCGCGATCGCGGAGTGCGCCCCCCCCCCCCCCCCCCCGAGCTGGCGCCCTTCTGCGCCCCGAAGGGGCGTTATTAAAAAAAAAAAAAAAAAAAAAAATTAGAAAGCTGAAAGGCTCCAATATCCGATTCCAACAATAATTATAAAAAAGCAATAATAAATTATGCTCTTACTAGAGTCACTATCTTATTTTCTGTACTAAAAACTAAAAAGATACCATTTAATGGAATCCTTATACAAATCACAAAAGCAAGAGAGAGAGAGAGGATTTTTTTTGCAATATTTTGTGTGAAAAGCGTGCCCCTTTTTTTTATCGTTTTTTTTTTATTGTTTTGTTATCGTAGTCAAGTTTTTTTTTTTTTTTTTACTGATAATTATTTTTAGATTTAAACCGAATGTTATTTTAGAGACGTGAAAATACAGTGCTCCGGATCCGGATAGCTGTTCATTTTCTACTTTTATATTTATTTAATTTTCAAGTATGGGGCCGCGTATATAAACAAACAAGCAAAATCTCAAATTGTTGTTTAATTTGCAAATCTCGATAGAGAAACTTTTTTTCGTCGCGTGAGATACTACGTCAAAGGGGGCGCCCCATAACACTCCAATGTTGTAGTCGATCAGATCAGATCAAAATCATTTGATCAAATCAGTGATCGGATCAACTATTTTTAAAGTGTTGAACTCTCCGGGCATAGGGCTTGAGCTAATAGCAATCTCAAATAATTTTTGGTACAGACAATTACTTAGCTAAAAATTCCTTAAGAACTTGAGGATTTGCGCAATGTACAAAACAGATTTAAATATCTCCAAGGAGAACAATTATTCGCAACAAAATAAGTTTTTTTTTTTTTTTTTTTTAATTGAAGTATAAGAACAAAGATAGAAATTAAACTACACTCTCTAGTAGAGAAATGCAGAGGCATCCAAAATGCTTCAACAACAAACAAGTCAACAAGGGGCGTCCAAACAAAGTCAACAATGACTTTTTTAATAGACCATCGTGTTATTAGGCCTCCCGAAATCGCAATCTTAAAAGTTTAATTTTTAACGCGCTGAGAGCAACCGCCGTTTAGTTTACACAAATTTTAATGCAAATAAGTACTACAGCATTTATGTATATGATATGATGTACTATTGCACCTAAATGCTCCTGTTAAACTTTTTTTTTTCTTCCTTTTTTTTTTTTTTTTTTTTTTTCAATCTTTGTTCTAGAACTTACCTACTTTTAATACTATGACCTTTCAAGAAATCTAAAAATAAAATGTTAATGAAATTCAATTCAAAAGACATGTCATTAAATATTTAACTACCAAATTTTAATTAAAAAAATAGATTCAAAAAGACAGGATTGCAAAAAAATTTCGCCTCCGGCGGTAAGGGTGGCTCTGCCCCCCTTAACCCCCCGCAAGGGGCTTCGCCCCCTTGACCCCCTTTAGGGGGGCTACGCCCCCTGACCCCCCATCTGGGTATTGGCGCCCCTTTGGGTGACTCCCGGAGTGCGCCTTTTCGTCCCAATCCGACCCTGACTGGTATAAAGCTAAAAATGGGAAAAGGAAATCAAGTGATTATAAAAGTGTGAGGTGTGGCTCAAACCTATAGATGCTGCTAACGTGAAGTTTTCTACCATTTTTACCGTCACGTGATTTCCGTTTCTGACACTTCTTCCTTTTCCGGTAATTAAATGAGTGCGTGAGTGCGTCTGTTATTACTCCAAAAAGCGGAAAAGGAAGTGCCGGAAAAGGAAACCATGTGACGGTAAAAGTGGGAGAAAAGTTGTTGCCAGCAGCCAGCTAGGCCTGAGCTACCTACCACTTTTACCGTCACATGGTATCCTCCTCCGGCACTTCCTTTTCCGCATTTTGAGTAAACATAAGCAATCAATGTTTACATAAAAACTCAATATTTATGTTTATCTTTTCTGATTTTGCATGATTGCCAAGATCTACTTCCAGTAAAAGTTTAACTTTAAAATAATAATAAAAATAATAAAACAAAATTAAATTTCCTTATCAAAACGTGAAAAAAAAGTGGAAATGAAGAATTAAAATGTGGTGCAAAAGTCAAACGAAATGCTTCTTTGATACCTTATATAAAGCTACATTGGTACAGTACAAGGAAAGTTTACAATTTAATATTATTTTGTTGCTTGTTGCTCTCTCCTATCTACGTAAATCTTATAGAACAAAATAAAGTATACACAGTATAGAGATTGAGAATAAGTCATGTGTCATACCCAGAGAAATTTATTGATCCATTTCATTCTCGATAGGTCTCTACAAAATTCTATTCTTCATATGATATACTGTATACTTATTAATGAGCGTGTGAAATTACATAACTATATATATCTTACTTTTAGATATTGAAAGGAAAATATCATAAAACCTTTGACAAACAACTTCCAATAATGTTGTTTTCTTTCTTTATGTTTGTGAATGTTTATGTTTGCATAATATATTTTTATTAAACAAAAAATGTTCAAAGAATATATTTTTTACCTTTCTATAAATTGAATTTCAAGCAAACTTTTTTAATATTGTTATTTTTAATTGCTCTATGTTTGCTTATAGTGCATATATGAGATCAAAACTCGTTTCATTTCAATTATAAATACGACTATAATCATGAAAATATTTCTTTGTTGTTACTTTAAATTGTAAAACTTTTTATACGTCTGAATAAAATAAAAATAATGATTTTGCAATTCAATATTATGTGTATATAAAATGTTAAAGAATACATTAGTTAAATTTGGATTTCAAATGAGAACATATTTATATTACCCCATTTAATTGGAATAAACAATAATCACATATCCTATAAAGATTATATAGATACCTAATAACAGGGGCGGACTGGGCCTCCACGGCCCTTCGAGATAACTAAAGATACGGCCCCCATCCGCCGGGGGGTCTGGGGGGCTTTGCGCCCCAGAATCGCGCCGCAGGTCAAAAATTTACGAAAAAGGGGGCGTGGCTAGCTAATTTTAAGTAAAAATTACAATCATTTTACGTAAGAAAGCAAAAAAAAAAAAAAAAAAAAAAAAAAAAAAACAACTCCCAGGGCAAGAATAGAAATAATCTTGTGTAATATTATATTATATTTCTTTGACATGACTAGTAACCTTCAATATTCAATTTTTTGTATGAATTTAGCTTTGCCAAAGTTCAACATCTTTTGAAGAAAAAAAAAAAAAAAAAAAAAAAAAAAAAAAACTGACAAGAATTCTGAAAGTCCGTCATGAGACATTGGGTTTATATTAATTTATTTCTATTTAAAACTTTTATTTACAACCTTTATATTGTAAGATCAGTCATTACCTCATTACAATAAGATCTTATTATAATTATATCAATTTCTAAACTATATATAAAATTCAATAATTTCCTTCCTTCCCTTCTTGCTTTTTTTTTTTTTTTTTTTTTTTGCCGGTTGTTGCGAAGACGGCCCGCGACGGCCCTCTTTAGCCGCGGCCCTTCGAGATAATCTCGAAATCTCGGCGCTCAATCCGCCACTGAATAAGTGTATCCAATCATTTAAAATTGTAAAAGATAAGAGGCCAATAATGAGAATTATGTTTAATATATGTCAGAGGACCATGTAAGTGGGTGTATACCTTTTGTGGCCTCTCAATAAAAACCATTTAGTATTATTATTATTATTATTATTATTATTATAAATACTACTTTATCTGAACAATTATTTATTAATATCTTAACTTAAAACGGGCAGCCTAAATTAAGAACGTTAAAGGCGTTGATTTGATCGTAATTATTGCTTGCCATATTGTGTTATCGTGCTATACACCAATCCCAGTCCCAGTCAAGACATCATTGTCTTATCGACAGGTAAGGACTTTCCAAATTAATGAAAAAGCACATACGGGCCGGCCACGGCCTAAGTACACAGCCCAGCATTCGCCATGACAGCCTAGAGAAACCGTGGAAACATCTAGGCAGGCTGGTCGGTGCAATCACATCAATCATGCACCTCCAAAATACTGTGCGTCGTCATGGAATGCATGTAAACATGCATCGTGCAACGTGTTGTGCTCTCACACCACGTACGCACCCAGCAGTGGCTCGAACCTATACTCGGTGAGGAGTACAGAGTTGCGAGTCAGCTGCCTTCACCACTCGGCCATACCAGCTCGGCTCGGTATTGATTTATAAATTGTTTTCCATTCACAAAAAGGTGGATGCGGAGAATGACGTCACAGCTTGCTAGTTCACGCTCGCGTAAAACAAACAATCTGTGACGTCATTTTCTGTTTGTGAATGTAAAATAAATTAGAAATAAATTACTCCAGCCAAATCAACGTTTATTTTCAGGTATGTTAAAATTATCTGTTGTTTGACAAGTTTTTGGTTCCCGTGTTTTATAGCTTTAATTATACATTAAAAGTGTAGAAATGTTGTGTCAAACATGTTGCCTAACTAACATTTGTGCAGTTCTGCAGGATGTTTAATATTTTTCTCCTTTTTTCTCTTAAAGCCATAGACCACATAAAACAACATGTGCTTTTTAATGAATAAATATGAAATGGGATCTTCAAAACTGATAACAATTTTTACCAGAATGTTAACGTAGCCCCACGAGAGAGCGTGAAAAAACTGTAAAGTATACAATTTCCGTGAAAATTCATGTTTATGACGTCAGAAACATGCAAAAATTAGTATGAAAAATGTTGTACGGGTTGCATAAATTGAATTTTTGCTCAGCATAGACCAAATGTAGTTTTTGGCTATTTTCTTTTGAAAATTAGATTTTTTTTGTTATCATTATTTGTCTCATATACTTGGAAAAACTAATTCAATCTGTTAACAACATCAATGCTCTCAAAAATATTGCTAAGTATTTTTAAACTGGCAAAATGAGTCATTTTCCCATACTGGCCAATATTATTTAGCACTCACTTATGGTGTCGACTTTAACATGAGTGAAACCACCACATATATACAGGTAACCATCGTCGAATTCACTCTTTAGCCGAAATAAGTGACCACGTTGCGGAGTGGTTTTTAATTAATGCCACGTTGCGTCGTGGTCATTCTGATTTGACCAGATCGCGGATAGGCCAATATATACCAGTTCGCGGAGCAGAATTTTTTATAATTGCCACGTTACAACGAGGTCAAAATGTTAAATGGTCAATTTTAAGAAATATAACATAAAAGTCACTATTACACATTCTACTACTCAAATTCAAATACAATTAAATGGAAATGTAGGTATATACATACAGGCCTTTGCAGTTTAGACTTTAACCTGTGCGCACATTATCATAGTTTATAGTGATATTATGATAGTCTTAAAACTTGATCGGAGTGAGCAGACGTGGTTGTAGTTAGCTTGTATCTTTTTAAAAAGTAGTGTGTTATTCACATATACTTTTAATAATGATGTGCAAATACACCAAGTGTTCGCGAATATGTAACGAGAATTAAAATAATTATTATTATTTTAAAATAACATTATTTTAACATAATATATATATATATATATATATATATATATATATATATATATATATATATATATATATATATATATATATATATATATATTTATATATATGTGTGTGTGTGTGTGTGTAATGATATATCAATAAAATGAGTGGAAAAAATGTAACTTACAATACTAAAATATATGTTTGTGAAAATATATTTTTGATCTGATCAATATTGTATCATTGAATGTTACGATGTTATAGGACTTTAAGCCATCAGCAGTTGCACTATATTTAAATACTTTTTTACTCACTTTAAAATCTGAAGCATCTAAAGCATTTTGCTGATACAATAGGGGTAAGTAAGTAATTACTGTAAGAAAAATAATATTTTTAATTTACTCTATTTTTGCAACGTTAAATAAGGTTGGATACTTTATACTATATATTTTAAGTGTCAATATTTCTAGTTTGTTTCTATTTTAAATTCGTAAAACCAACTTAATTTCAATAAATTTAATGCTAAAGTTGTCTGATAACTATAAAAATACTTAAATTTTTTAATGTTATCTATTATTGCAACATTAAAATTGTGAATTAATTCACATTTCCTTTTAAGTTATAATATTACTATTTTTCTCTCTTTTCTAATATCTAAAGCATCTTATAAATGAATAATTAATAGTTATACTACTAGAAGTTTCATTACTATTAAATATTAAAATTACTTCACATTTTTAATTTTACTCTATTTTTGCAATAACATTAAAATTTTGAGTTATTTCCTTTTTTCTTTTAAGTTACAATATTTCTGTTATTATTATTATTTTTGATAAAGCATCTTAGGTGAATACTTTTTATACAAAAGTTTGATTAGTATAGATTTCTTTAAACTCTATTTTCGCAACGTTAAAAATGATAATTAACTTTTCTTTTGATTTGCAATATTTCTTGTTTCTTTTTATTTTAAAAGTTAAAGCATTTTTATGTCAAAAATTATAATATTATTATTAAAAAATACAAAACTTAATATGTTTAATTTACTCTATTTTTGAAACGTTATGTAACTGTGAGGTTGCACTTTTTCTTCACAAACCTGTTTTTTAATAGAATATAGAGATTGAATTTATTTCATAATTTAAAAAAGTTTATATAAAGCATTATAAAAATATCTTGTGGCATTGGTTTTTATTGTTAAACTTCTTTTCAAATGAATTATATTATTTTTTAATAATGTAAATTACTACATAGCAAATTTCAATTTAGTTATTATATTTATTTAAAGCTTTATTTAAACAATAAATTTAAAACATTTAAAAAATATATTTTTTCTGCGGAAGAGTCAATCTTATTATAAGATAATAATATAAAATTGCTTTCTTTCTTTCTTCTTCTCCCCCCCCCCCTTTTTTTTTTAAACAAGAAGAAAATTTTTATGAGACTGTAATCATAGCAATGTACATACATACTTGAAGAAAGAATTTAATGGATTTTTATTACATTTTTAAACTTTTTTATATAATTATTATATAAAAATATACTGTATATATATATATAGCTCCGAAATATAGATATAATTTTTATTGTTTTGTTTTGTCTTCTTTATATATCAAACAATAAAACTTATAATAAAAAGAACAAAATCCTTCCTGGGTTTCTTGGATATAAAAATTAACATTTTTAATGTGTATTGATAATTTTTATGGTAATTATAATTTTTTTTAATAACGTGCAGTGCAAGAAAGCTCACAATATTAATTCATGCATCGTGAAAGAAGTAATGGGAGGGAAATAAAATTTAAGAGAATTATAATTATATATATATATATATATATATACACACACACACACACACACAAAGTGTGTGAGTGAGAGAGAGAGAGAGAGAGAGAGAGAGAGAGAGAGAGAGAGAGAGAGAGAAATTATTACTCTCATTGTATTTAATTAAACTTCAACGTAGTTTTCACTTTGCAGGTTTCTTGTATAAGTTGTTATTATATATACTCGTAAACAATAAGGAACCAAATTGAATCCGAATATAAGTAAAAATCTTGTTATATTCTGAATTTATTTGGCTTCTTGTTTTATATTACAATATATAATATATATTATTTTATATTATTTAGATATAAAATAAACAAGAAATCTTCAAACTTCATTTAATTTTAAGTATAAATTGTATACTAATACATATAGAGAATATTGTGAATGTCTCCCATATGTATAATACTAGGACTTCTATTTGTAAATCATTTGATATATTCTCGTGTCAAATATTTAAGTCAAATATATAATAGTAGTATATATTATTAACCAGTATATTATTTAAAAATGTAATATACACGCCAAAAAATTAATACTAACAATGTAATAGGTAGACATATAACCTAGAACACAGGTATTATTATACTACAATAATACCTAATGCAGGTGCACTGTGCAACATTAAAGGTGTGACTCACTTAGATTAAGTGGTATTGTAGTTTTATAACTACCTGTTTCAAATTCAAGTGTACCTATTGCAAAATACAGGATACATGTACCTGCCATTAGTAGAGTAGTAATTTATTTTCCGTGTATCGTTTCTATCGTGTCAAAATGTTCCAAGTGAAATTATCACGAGTGCACCAAACGTTCCATCTGACACAGTACACCCTATGTAGATGGAACGTTTTACTAGCTCATGATAATTTCACTTGATACGTACATTTTGATGCAATAGTGTATTTTGTATTTTATTTAGTGGTACGAGTAAACACGTAATTTATACAAGAAAAGAAACATGCAGAATTAAAAATTTATCAAAACAAATGGATGTTGTAGGGAAAAAAAAGGTACTTATAGTAACTACAATACATACTACAATGTCAGCTTTGGTAAATAGGCCAGCAGTAGCAAAAATCTTATGAGTCGTGAAAAATTCGATTACCGTGTAAAAATAAATGGAGGCTAAAATATATTTAATATCAACCGTGCGAAATTAATAGGGGGGAAAAATAAACTTTTACCTATACAGTATATTTGTATAAGGGTTGTTGATTTTCACCCTTACGTTTAGTCACAGGAAATATTTGCTCATTTGTAAATGTTTGGTTGACACATATTGGTATATACAACTTCATACTTTTTATATTTAAAATTTTAATTAAACACTGATATATATATATATATATATATATATATATATATATATATATATATATATATATATATATATATATATATATATATATATATATATTCTATTTACTGTATTGTTTAAAGTATATACAAAATGATTTATTTCAATGAAATGCTATAACGACGTTCTCTCTGAATAAAATAATACTCTTATACTATTATTGATCGTTTTTTATCTTTATATTGTATAGAAATATTCTATTATTTAAATTTTTATTCTGAACACTTTACAATATAAAAATTTATGCACCTGGAAAAATGATCAAACTAGAGAGAAGAAAGGAAATTTAGTTTAAAAAAAAAATGCATTGCATGAGAGCGTAAAAATAATTTCAGTTGATCTACATACGGTATATTGCACTATTTCCTATTAATACTATATTTTTTTCTAATAGTGTACGTCTGATAGGAACGTTAACATCAAATACATATCAATTTATCAAATAAAACATATTTTTATGATTGCATCATATATATTATATAAAAGATGCATCACGAAAATAACAATACATTTTTAGCAAATAATATAGATAAATTCAATTGAGTGTATTTTTTAGTCAACCACTATAACGATTGTTATTTTTAAATTGTTGTTAATTTTGTTCATGTGCAAGCATGTGTTGTAATTCATGCGGCATTGAATAGTTACTATCTTGTACACAGAGCACAATGGTGATACATTGCAAACTATTGCTAAATAATGCAAACTCAATTGTCGTTACACGTGATAAAAATTAATATATATATAGTTTATATATTAACGAGTGTTTTTTTCCGCTACATGTGGGTGATTATGGCGTTTCACCAATAAGACTAAGATTCATAAGGTACATTTAATTATATGTGAGCGGATGTGAGCAAAATAGCTTAAAGCCATAGACTACATAAAAAAACATAAATTGTGCTTTTTAATGAATAAACACGAAATGGGATTTTCAAAACTGATGACAATTTTTATATTCCAGAATGCTAATTTAGCCCCACGAGAGAGCGTAAAAATACTGTGAAGTATGCAATTTACATATGACTATGCATGTTTCTGACGTAAGAAACATGCAAAAATTAGTAAAAAAAAAAAAATGTTGCGCGGGTTGCATAAATCGAAATTTTTTGATCACTACTACGGATGGTTTTTGAGACAAACGAAAGTTAGATAATATGTAAGTCCCATCAAGAGTTTTGTGATATAAATACTTATGTTTTCTTCTGGTCTATTCCTTTAAAGTAGACCTCAAAACAGTTGCTCCTTTATATCCTATCACTAATTAGTTCCACTCAATAAAATAAGTTTCAGTTTGGTCGATCAGTGGGTCGAAACAGTTCCGTGTCCAGTACGTTCCATGTCTAATCATGTCTACCTATGTAATACAAATATTACAATAAAATGTATATGTACCCTTCCCCCTCATACTGACGTCATCTCAGCTAACACATAATATATCCACACCACCTTTATTTTGCTTAACCAATTCTGTATCGAATCAATTCCGCAGTCCCATAAAAAGTTTGCTAAGAGAAATAAATTCTTCCAAGATACAAAGAAAATAACATTACACTATCACAAACACCTATGTTTATTATTATTATTTGTTATTATCTCTTCATTGTGTTCTTTTCTTTTTAATTATTTAAAAAGTTCTCACCTTCTATTCATAGATATTTAATCAAAATGGAAACGCCCATCATTTATGCTACTCAATTTACTTAATGTAATTTGTTTTACTTTCAGTCCATTACACGCAAAAAAAAAAAAAAAAAAAAAAAAAAAAAAAAAAAAATCTATAGCAACAAGAATGCAGTTTGTTTTAAAGGGGCCCACTCAGATTTCTGTCCTCGGGCCCACAATTCGTAGGACTGCCACTATGCTCACTGTGCATAGCATATTGTTGATAGTTTATAGCTCTTTACTTTTACGTCTCGTTTTTATGCATTCTTCTTTCAATTAGGTATATATTTTTCAATTAAACATCATTTTTTTAATAAAGCTAATGGGATATATATTGGATATATGTGTGTGTATGTATATATATATATATATATATATATATATATAAACTGTTCACTTAATTGACGAGAAATGGTTCCTTTGTCAATCAACGTTATTAATTAAAACACACAAGTGATATACTATTTTGCTAGTTTAACTATAATTTAAATTGCTACACAAACAGTGTTTGTTTGTATGTTTTTATTTAAGTGTACGTTTTAATGATTAAAACTGCCAAAACTATTTTTAAAAGTGATTATTATTACAGATGATTTCCCTCAATAAATATTTTTTATAGTACATTAATGACCACGCACACACACACAAGACAAATTTACAAGAAAATTAATTTAACAAGTAATAAAATAAAAAATTGTACAATCTATAATTTACTTAATTATTTTATTCTTCCTCATATTACTGAATTTCATTCTTTTACTATTATATTTTATATACCGTATTAAGACTGCCTGTGTTTATAGTAACAAGTTGATACAAACTTTATTTTAATATTACTTTGTTATATTTATTGTATTGTTGTTAAAATCGTCATAACTTATAATTACGGATTACGGATAATAAATTATCCGGATCGAGCAATTCGTATTCCGTTGGCACAATTTTATCTAGATATGCATAATCCGGATTGCAAACAAATCAACAAATCCCGGATAAAAAAAAAGCAATTAACGTCCTCAAAAAAAAAAAAAAAAAAATAATAATAATAATAATATTATTATTCTCACCTTCACCTTGAATCAAGTAGGATTCCGGTATTCCGGTGTTAGTGTTACAGAAGAAGAAAGAAAAGAACTCATAATAATAGTAAAAACTTTTTGCTTGGTTGGAGATTGAACTACAAAAAAAAAAAAAAAAAAAAAAAAAAAAATCCCGGATAAAGTCCGTATTTACCCACTTATCAATTTTTTTTTCAGATTTCTGTAAGCTAGATGTAAAAATGGATAATAATGATCCGTATTTATTAACCCGGAACGTGCTCCAGATACAAATTCATGTTAATTAATATCTTTTATGTGAATTTATTTTATTTTATTATTTTTTTTGAGGACGTCGTTGAATGCTTTTTATTATCCGGGCTTTGTTGATTTGTTTGCAATCCGGATTATGTATTTCTAGATAAAATTGTGTCAACGGAATACGAATTGCTCGATCCGGATAATTTGTTATCCGTAATCATAAGTTATCTCGATTTTAACATAGAAGAAAGTAATATTAAAATAAAGTTTGTATCAACTTGTAGTCTTAATACGGTATATAAAAGATAATAGTGAAAGAAAGAAACTCTTGATTATTCTTAAATATTGTACATACATATTTATGTATGCAAATTTTTATATTGCAATATTAGAATTTTCATTTTTTTTTTATTATTATATTTAGTGTCTTTGGTCTTGCATTTTTGTTGCTTGCTGCAAAAACAAATATGTAAATTATTATTTACAAGTAAAAATTATCAAAATTTCTGATTTTGCTTTTTTATTTATAAAGGTAATATTACTAATATTAATATATATATTTTTCTTTTATGTTATATGAACAAAAAATCTACAACAAGTTGTGATAAAAACTTCATGGTCAAGGCTCAAGACTGCATATTATAAAGAGTTATAGAAGCCTTTGTAATAGTTACATCATTATTAATAATTTAACGAAGCGATTTGTACCTTATATTTGTATAGAAAATTTGCATGGAGATGGTCCACAAAACTATATTAATTTTCAAAATCTTTTGATGCGTAATGCGTAGGTATATATACCTAACAAAATTTAATGATGTAATGTTTTGCAATACTATAACTGCTAGGCATTCATGATATAATTAATGAGGAGCAACTCATCTCTGTACTACTTTATAGGGCCTGGTGCCTGGTATATGTATATATATATATATATAATGCTGTGGTCTGCATCTATTATACTATACTACCACACAGCTTAATTCCTTTTCAACATTTCGTTTATAATACTTGAAGTTCTAAATCTTAGCTCTCTTCTCTTCTCTAATATATATATATATATATATATATATATATATATATATATATATATATATATATATATATATATATATATCATCTCTATCGCGTCAAAACGTTTTAAGTGAAATTATTATGTAGATGAAACGTTTGGCGAGCTCGTGATAATTTCACTTGAAACGTCATGACGCGATTATATATCCTAAATTGGTTGGCAACCTGCGAAACAGTACTGATCAACTGTCTGCCTATATTACAGGCGTTTTCTTTTTTCTCTTTCTTTGTTAAAAAAAGAAGTCTAAATTCTGTAGAATAAATTAACTTTGACAGTCTACGTTTTCATCTTATTAAGTCAATTTTATATACAATTTGACGGTTAAAACTAATGTAAGTAGATAATATACACTACTTTTACTCTTACAAATTAGCTATATTAAATTAAGGTAGCTTAATATTTGAATTATTCTCTTAGAAAAGGAGTTAGGGCATATAAAAAATAAAAATATTTATATAATATATATTTTTTATCTCCATATTTCTTTATTTACAATATTACACAGAGAAAAAACTTAACAATAATTAATTAACATTCATATTGTCTCAGCCTATACCAGGTTCTTAATTAAATTAACTTAATACACATTTAATTGTGTATATTGTATTATCAAGAAAGGCTTTTATATTATAATATATTTTTTAAAGTTATTAAATCTTAAATAAATTAGTTTAAGATCATTTATTAAATTATTTTTTATATATAAGTATTTATTTATATAGTCTATTTTATAAATTTGAAACTATAATTATATTTTTGGATAAAAAATAAACTTATTGCAAATTTTACTTTGAATTTTGGATATTGACCTTTTAAAAAAAAAAAGAAAAAAAAATGTAACTCTCTCGTCAGGAAATGGTGTATTCTTTGATAATGATGAAAGAACACAAATATAAATTAATAATAAACAACATATTTATATATTTAACCATTGCATGTTGTTAATATCATGAAAAAGTTTAATTTAACTTACTTATATAAATAGATTTAGTTATTTGAGTAATATGAAAATTTCAATCTTGCGAGTCACTAAGATTCAAGAAATTTATGATCAATCCTAAATAACAAAATATTGTCTTAACACTCTTTTTCATGATGAATATAATTTGTCCCCTCCCCCTTTAATGATAATTAATTTTTACAAAATATTAATTTTGTAAAATAAAAGGCACAATTAATAATTACATACGAAAATCTTACAAAACTAGCTCAAAATATCTTGCTTTTTTCTTTTTCTTTGTAACTATACTGGATGTAACTGTTGCAATTAAAAATAAAATATTTTGAACTGGGTTTGATATTCTGAAATCTACCTTTAAAAATTGTTGCTTAAAAGAGAAAAAGGGGGAAAAAAATCATAGCTTAACTTATAGTGTGAATTAAAAATTTTGTGGAAAAACCATGTAATTAACTTATCAAAAAAATAATAGTAACCATCAAAAAAAATTTGTATACACATTTTTTTAATAATTGAGATCAAATAATAGCCAAATTAAGAAAACAGCAAAAAAAAAAAAAAAAAAAAAAAAAAAAAAAAAATACGAAAGTTTTTTTCCCACAAGTGTAATTTTAAAATTAAAATTAAGTACTAAAAACTTAACAATTATTTTTTGTGATGTTATTTATTTTGTTGTTGTACTGAAAGAGCTGTAAGAAAAAATAAAATCACAGGGGTAGTTTAAATATTATTAGAGCACAGATTTTAATAAGAGCATGCACATCTTTGTCATAAAAAACAGTAGATGAATGCAATTGAAATAAGTAATGAATAATATGAAAGGGTTATTATCTTTATAAAAATTACTATACACTTGACTGTGATAATATATTTTACCATTTAAATTAAGGGCATATTTTTCTCACAAGAAAAACATTGTAAATTTATTGCTTATATATATTTTTTAATAATAAAATATATTTTCACAAATATGTGTACTATTAATATTCTGCTAAGTTTTAATGTTATTATATATATATATATATATATATATATATATATATATATATATATATATATATATATATATTTTATATATATATATATATATATATATATATATATATATATATATATATATATATATATATATATATATTAAACTTTTTTTCTTCAAAAATACACTAAAAACAAATTAAAACAGCCTGAAAGAGGCTTTGTGCTTTTCTTATTTATTTATTTATTAAATTAAAATAAAAACTTGATATACCCACAAACAAACTAAGTTTGTAACTGTAACAGATCATGACATTAAACAGGTTGGTAATTAAGAACATTTCTTTGTAGGTTTACAATTAAAATAATATACATTTTCAAGGGAAGAATTATATTTTTATTCATTTCAAAGGATAAAAATGTTGCCTTTTATTTTTAAATAACTTTCCCATTTATTTAATATATCACTCCATAATATAAGGACCACGTAAGGAAAAATATTATTACTTATTATAATATTAATTATTATTATGTTCATAATATTACATTTTATTTAGCTAAAACATCACACAATACTGTTTTTATTATTATTATTGCATAGCTTTATAATGTTATGCAAAGACTTAAAAAATATTATTGCAATTCTTTCACTTTGGGTAATATAAAATTTTATTTGAAACAATAAAATGATTATAAAGAAAAAATAACGATAAAACACGATATAATTATAATATAATGTATGACCACTTAATAATATACTTAAATTATGCGTTAAAACGATAGGAATTTAGTAAAAGAAAGAACTGTGTAAAAAGGAAAGAAGTGGAAGACATTAGAAATTATAAAATGATTAGGCCATTGTGCGGTGTTTAGGTCGATCACAGTTCTCATGGAGCAAGGGGGGAAAGAGAGGCTGGGCGTAAGGGTCAGGAAGCCTTGCTCTTGCTCTTGCGTGTGAAGGTGGGAAAGTGCAGCTTACGTCGCTTGCGTTTCATCTCCTCCTCAGTGGCTGCCGTGGTGGAAGAGTCTGTTGAGTACGTCTCTTCCTCCAGAGATACACCAGATGCACCAGAGGTTTGCTCTGTTATCTTCTTGGTACGTGCTCCTTGGGCTGTCTGCACAGCAGTAGCCGAGGCCGCAGCGTCCAAGCAAGGCTCTGACTGGCACACTTTGGGGGGAGTTATCTGTTTGCAAGTTTGTAGCATTGCATTAAAACAACATTCAATATACGCAAATAATAACACTATTAAAAAACTGAATGGGGAGTTTTAAAGTATATATTCAGAAAATTTCATTTGCACATAACTTTAACTTTAAAAATTATAAGTCTTGTTATAGAAAAGGACATTGGTAAACTTTTAAAGCACAGCATTTTGTTTTTAATTAAAAAAAAAAAAAAAAAAAAGGTGCTGCATAAAACTTGACTACTACCCTTTTCTTTAATAAGCGTTACCACACCCGCGAACGCGAGATTTTTATATAAAATTTCAATTATAATTTTAAAATAATGGAGACCATTTATTAAACAAATTTGATAAAATTATAATGATAGTAGGTCACATGAAATAGGGGAATCATTAATAGTACATATAGATATAAAAAAAGAAGGAGAAAAAACTTACTCTTTTGAACAATTTACAGTTAAGCACCTAAATCAAGCAAATAAATATCAAATTAAGTAACCGTCAAGATAGGTCGTTCATTTTTTTTTAAAAAATATAAATAGTCAGTTTTAATAATTTCTGAAATACATAATTTAAACTAGACAATTCGTTTACAATTAATTAGCAAATTAAAAATAAATATTCTTTGAAACACAGAATTTTTAATTAAAAATCGCTTGAATCTATAATATGTAATTGATAAAATATTTGTCTAATTTCATTATTGCAGCTCTCGAGACTAATAAAAAATGTTCCTACCTCTCTCTCAACCCGGTCGACGAAGCTGCAGTGCGCCTCCTGACTGATGGAGCGAGAGATCACGCTGCCTCTCTTTGCTTCGATCGCTGCGGCCACAGGTGTGGGCAGGGGAGGTTTTGTGTCGACTAGGGGACCTTGAAGTACTTTCGTCTCCATCACACTCTGTTCATCAATAGGAGACCTGAAGACAGGCAAGAGTAATTCTCTATTATTAAAACTACCATTGATTTAATTAACTTTTTAAATAATATTAGAATATAACTCAATATTCAGCTACAAAACTGTCAAATAATTACATCGATAATTTTTAATAAGAATAACTTAAATTATCAAATATACAGTTTCTAATACTCAAAAAATATAAAAACAATAAATATATGTGCATGGAAACAATTATATATGAAATTAAATCTAGAACATAAGCTGAATCATACGAAAGTCTGTCACAAGGTCCACGGATAAAAGACCCTCGGACAAAAGGCCCTGACTGTGCGCATAGGAAAAACATATCGGCGAGCGGCTCAGAGGTAGGGTCCTTTGTCCGCGGGCCTTCTATCTGTATACGGTAATAAAGAAGCAGTGCCGCAAACTTACATATCTCCGCCGAGAGTGAAGAGAACAGAGCTAGGAGTGGAAGTGTTGTCTTGTAGCAAGCTGTCAAGAAGATCGTCTCTACCAGCCTCAGATCCTGACGAATCCGCGGTGCCATCTCGCCACGGTAGACCCTCCATCACATCGGACCCCCCTGAAAATAGGCCCCCATCAACCCTGCAGTGCACGCAATCAAACCATTTTCTATCTTAACATGCAACCCTCCCCTTTTTTCTCATACCAATTTAATTTGTGTGTATATGTGTGATTTTTATCGTGTGATTTTTATCGTGTAATTTAATTAATCATTAATTATACGTAATTTTATTAATGAGAACGTGAACTATAAATTTGCACTGCTGATAATGAAAAAAGGAAAAAAAATACAAGCTGACTACAAAAAAAAAAAAAAAAGTACGAGAATTTTTTAAAATTTGATAATGATTTTTTTAATCAGATAATAAGAAATAGTAAAGCTTGAAATTTTGTAAGTAAATAAAGCTACAAAGAATTGCAACAAAAAATAGCTAGCTTTCTCGCCTTGTTTAATATAATATTGTAGTAAAATAGAGAGCAAAAAAAGCAGGAAAATTATGAAAAATATCAAAAAAATGCAAATATAACCGAAAAACATTTTAAAATTATTTAATATTTAAATTAAGGCACTTATTTACATTTTAAAATACAATACAATACATCTTTAACCTTACCTCTTCTAAACAGTAATTATTTTCTACCAAAAAATTTATTTCTAATTCTAGAAAAAACTAAGCTACCAAAAAAAGAAAAACATAATATATATATTATTATATTTTTTTAAGAACTCGTGAAATAGATTATTATTCTACGTAGTTTTAACATGTGTATAAAATTAAAAGTTGTTTGAATGCCTCGTTACCAAAAAAAAATTAGATCACAGCCTCAAAAACCATGTAACCAATCAAATCTTTACAGTCTCAAAGTTATGGAAGAAAGAACAATATATTAATAATCATTATTATTATATTTAAACAATAATAATAAAAGGCACTCATTATGTATGCTGTTATAATATAAATAAAAAAACAAAACAGATGCCATTAAGCATAAGAAAATTATTTCAAAGGAAATTAAAGTTAGTAGCATAGGTAATATTTTATTTATTTATTACAAAATCATTTTTATTGATTTTTTTCCCCGTATAGTTAGGATAATTAAGATGCTGATTTAGTCGAATTACACAATACGCATCTTTTAGAAAATTAATGTCTTTTATTCATTTTACGCAAAATTTACCACAATGTAAAAATATTCAATATTTTCTACGGTATTCTTGTATATTTTTAGTGTCCCGGATTTCAAAATATTAAATTCCAGGATACATAAATTTTAAACTTCAGCTAAAAAAAAAATGTTAAATTTGGTAACTTTTACGTTAAATTAATATAAACCCCGCAATTAAAAAAAAAAAAAAATAAAAAAAAAAAAAAAAACATAATTTTTGTTCAATTATAGACCGCTTTGGAACCTTAATAATCACTATAATCAATTAATATAAATTCATTAAATACCGGAAAAAATACCTGTTAATACGGACCAATAAATCTAACGAAATATTTATCATCAACCTGCAACATTTTCAAAATTTAAATATAAATTTTAAGTGTTATCTCTACAAAGTTTATATTTTAAATATTGCAGACATAAAAAATTGTCAACCATCATTTTGATTTACTTTTATTGTGTACATTACTCCAAGTCTGCTTTAGAAAAATGGTTCAATACTTTTGTCAATTCTTTCATTTTATTATTTTTTAATATTTTATCAAATACCTCACGGCATGTATAAATTTTTGCGTAATAATAATACATCATCATGTTAATATATTATTTATCATTGCCATGGAATAAGAAAACTTTCAAGAAAAACTATTTCTGAGAACTATGTGCATAAAAAATTACAATATATAATACACATTACGCTTATTTTCAAGCTTTGGTTAGTAACAACAACAACAAAAAACTACGTATATTTTATCAAATACCTCGCGGCATGTATAAATTTTTGCGTAATAATAATAATAATACATCATCATGTTAATATATTATTTAACTTTGCCATGGAATAAGAAAATTTTCAAGAAAAACTATTTCTGAGAACTATGTGCATAAACAATTACAATATACATATTACGCTTATTTTCAAGCGTTAACAACAACAGCAAAAAACTGTTTACCAGGAAAAGGTTGTTTCAAAACTTTTATTATTACGCAAATAATCGGCACATGTAAATATGAGTTTCATAAAATTTAATAAGTTTTTTAATTAACAAAAACAACTAAAAAGAACCATATCTCATACAGTAGCCTTGAAGTAATCGCTAATTAACTAAAATGTAAACATTAGAGCTCTAGAAAAGTTTATATAATATATATATATATATATATATATATATATATATATATATATAAATTGCATCGAAGAATCAAAAATAGCAAAATCCCGTTTACACATACCCTATGCAAGAAGATTAAACTTAAAAAGAAATTATAAATATTGTATTAATAATTAAATCCCATAAAAGCATTATACTACGTATTACAAAATGTGATTTTTATTTTCTTTATTTGCTCTGTACCCGAGACGAATGTTTCGACAATGAATGGGGTGCCAAATTTTCTGTTAATAAACTCATTTTATTATTATTAATATTATTATCATTTTAAATGTATGGATTTTATTTGCATATACACCTCTGGAAAAAAAAAAGTTTCCAAACAGGGCTGTGGCGGCCGCTGCATTTTCTCATGAAAATAGCAAAGCTTGCCTTGCGGGTTGCCTATATAATCGTTCGGAAACTTTTGTCTAGACGTGTAAATCTATATTGCTTTTAATATATTACTGTAAATAATTCCATTCATTTTAAATATAAATATAAATAACGAGGAATTAAAAATAACACTAAAAGCTCTGATGTTTACTTTAACTAAAAATAATACCAATAAACACGTATAATTTAAATATCGACGTATTAATTATTGAAAATTAGTAGGACGTTACAACAATTTATTATTATTATTATTTTTTGTGGACTGTGTTTTTAAGTGTGAAGTTTTCAAATTAATACGTCACAGCGAATCAATTTTTGTTTTATCTCATAAAGAAAATTTATTTGACTTGATTGTGTTTTATATGTCTAACTTTATTTTATTTGCTAAGCCATGCAATATTATGTGAAATTGTTTCGTGAAAGATGGTTAATTATTTTTATTATTATTTTTTTATCATTTATTTTTTTGCTTCATATCGAAACTTAATTTTGAAATTAAATTTATTTAGTTTATATATATTTAATATTTTTACATATAAACAGTAATAATTTATTCTCAAAGCTATATCATACATTAATTTGAATTTTAATTATGTGAGCTAATTAATATTTTACCACTACATTATATTATTATAATATAAATATTTAACTACGGTAATTAACTTTGCATCTAAAAAAGTTCAATCATTATTTATAATATAACATTTTATTCGTTTATTTTCTAAATAACATTTTATATAAATGATATTATGCTCTTTTACTGTAAACTGTTTTAATAATCAAAATTCATCTTAACTTTTTTTTCTTTTTAAATAATATTCTCTTTAAGATACCAATGCAGTAAAAAAAAAAAAAGAAAAAAAAAAAAAAAAAAAAAAAGAATAATAATAATAAAAAAAAAAAATCAACAATCGCAAAAACAATTGTTTTTCTTTTCTGAATAGAAGATTTCTAAAGAAGGTTTAGTTAGAAAATATACAAACTCTGAGCCCAACAGTTCTATGGAAGTGCCAGCAAATGACTTTGTGTTTCTGCCTTGATTTAAAATGCTTTCTTAAAGGGGAACAAAGCAGCTAAAACTGACAATATTTTCTCTCTCCGTAGTGACATTTTTATCGTTGCTTACTGACTGTCAGAACTAATGTTTAACTGAATTACAAGTTAATTAGATAAACAATAATAATTGTCATTACTTCGAGTAATAAATCAGGAAAATTGTAAGTATCGACACAAAATAATTATAACTTAGGGTGTATGCGGATGACGTCATATTTAATACGCTTGGAGGCCATACTGGAGTAGTGAATAATATTGCTCAGCATAGGACAAACTTCATTTAAGTCAATTTTCTTTGGGAAATGGGTTAATTTTTTTGTTATTGTTATTTTCCTCACATACTTGAGATACTAATTCAACATATTTACAACATCAATGCTCTCAAAAATATTACATAGTGGTTTTAAACTGGCAAAATGATTTATTTTCATATGCCACCCATGTTATTGAGTGATCCAACATGGCGTCGACTTTAACATGAATGCATATATAGACCCTATAGCTGCTTTATTTTCCTATATAAGAGAGCATGTTAAATCAAGAATGGAATACAAAGTCGTCTGCTAGCACTTTTAGTATCGTTGGACTTACGAGTTTATTTTACACTAAATCTGTTTTTGCAAGTAATTTAGTTTAGTGATACCTTACTATAAATTGATATATATTTCTACATTACTTGAAAGCAAAATAGCAGCGAGAAACAGTTTAAAAGCAAGCCAATAATAGTACGTACATAATTGCATCAAGTACAGAAAATAATTACTACAAAGCTGCAAATAAGGAATTTCTAATTTTTCTAAGCAAAAGTTTAATTATAAAAATAAAATAAAATTGATTCAATGCAGTTTAAAATGTGTATGAGTAAATTATTTGTTATTTCAAACTAAAATTATTATTAAAAAAAAAAGGTGTTATTATAAATTTAACGTGCTAATAGTAATTTCCAATTTGATTGTTATTTAAAAAAAAATTATAATTAATACTTTTATTTTTAATTCTTTAAAATTAATGTTTATCCCCTATAATTCTACTTATTTATAAAATTATTATTTGAGTTACTCCTTAAAACCACTGGTAAAAATCATACATGTTATATGATATAAGAATTTGAATTTCTTGTATCTTTATAGACACAATCATTTTTAAAAACTTGAATTAAAAAGTAATAAATAATCTATTTACATTGTGTGTGTTTTTTTATACACTATAATAATTAAAATAAATTAGTAGTTTTTTTTTAAGATGATTGTAAAATATTGTGAATATTTCGAACTATAAATTCATCAATCGAGAGGAAATATAAATCGAGGGTTTCTTGCAGTATTTTTTTTTTTTTAATAAAAAAGGCACTAAAATGCATGGGCATCATCCAAGAACCAAGAAATATTAAATTATCAAATATATACCATTCTTCTCATGATAAATTTTGAATATCTTTCTTAGTTTTTCCTTGGTGATATTGTCACACATTCTTCACATCAAATCAAACTTTAAAATAATAAGGTTAAAAATAACATAAAATTTAAAATATTGAAAAATTAAATAAAAAAAAGTAAAATTACATGCACCATTAAAATATTCCAAAATTAAAACTTATTTTTTAATTAAAATTAATCCCCCAGGTTTCAATTAACATGCAATTTCCCATCTTTACAACCAAAGATAACTGGATATATAGGCATAATATAGTAACTTAAATTGTATTTATATTAAGTCATGTTTAAATCATTTGATAATGGATGTCAGTACCTATATAGTTTCTAGCTACCTTGGATACTCCCTCAAGGTGCAAAGTGAAGTGAAGAATGTGAGACAAGTGCTAGGTATGATCGTTGGTGTTGGCATGCCCCATGCTATAGGTAAAGTTAAAAAATATATAAAGTGAAAAATTGCGCAGTTATTGCTTCTCACTTTGGTCCTCGGAATCCTGGTCATCAGTATGAGAGGTGGATGTTGTCGTCTTACCTCCAGGTGAAAACTGCGACACCGAGTCATCATCAAGGTCATCCTGGCTGTTCATGCGACCTGAAACACATACGTCGTACGCCATATCGTCAATATGACTTCCCGATACTGTAATGTCCATAACAGAGGAGGCGCAATAAATGGTACTTATTTTTTAGCATTCTATAGGACCCTGTTTTTAGCGTGTTTAAATATACTTATTGCAACTAGGCCGTAACACAGGTGCTCTAGACGCACGTTAATGTAATTTAAGACAATAAAACAATCGATAATATTTACAGTAACGTCCAATGGAACAGATGTGTTGCTCGAGCAAAATGAAAAGAAACACCTACACAGTATGTCAATTTTAGATATTGATTTACTATCGATTCCGTCTCCTCTTTCTCCTAATTCACAATTCTGACTTGCAGCTACGTCCTTTTAAAATTGCAATCTTCAGTGTTTTAATAAGCTATATCCTAGGTCGAGCTTTATTGTTATCAGATTTTTATTTATTACATGTTTTTACTTGCCAACACTATTTTGTTTTCTCTATTTTTAGTAACTTGTAGATTTTCTATGGAATCTATGAAAGAATAACATTTTCACAACGGATTTTTATGAAAGAATAACATACATAAACAATAGAAGTTTTTGTATTCTTTATTTATGTAAAGCATTTTTAAAACAAAGAAATTTAGAAAATATATTATGAAATAAATAATATCATATGATATTATGTGCAATTACGAACTACATGCATTAAACATAACAAAAGGAGAAAAAAAAATAAACAGAGAATTAGGTTAAAAATGTATGCCCCCAGTGTGCTATTCGTATTTTACGTATAATATAGAACATTAATTATTACTTGTCACGCCATGGCTTGCTCCCTAAATGACAATTTTTACTTTTTTTTTTCTGACGTATGTACGAGGTTAAGTTGCAAAATTACTAGGACTCGATATCGCAAGTAAAATATAGTTTTGGATGCAAGAGATTGTAAATACATATACATATTATATAAAAATAAAAATATGACACCTGTTGCATAATACTTTATACTTGCTGCCAGGATTTAAACAAGGTTTAAACATCAGTGATAAGAGCACGATATATACTTTTGCTAATATTGAAATAAAAAAAGAATATTTAGTCTCAATTTCTGTGGTTAACTTCACTCGACCACTGCGGTTCATTGTATATAATATCAATATATATAATATATATATGAACATTAATTTATTCGCACGAAGCGCTTTCTTTATAATAAGTCTTATTTCGGCATTTGTCTCTCCCGAATCAAAGAAATCGTGGCAAGTAGGTTGCGGTGTAGCTATACACTATTGAACTCTAATTTGTGTATATTTACTATATTTGCTTTAAATCCTCATCATTGGGAAGCTATTTTAATTCAGGTACTACAAACGATAGAAAAACTTTCGTCATAAAAACGCGTCACAGATATAAACGTGATAAAGAAGCTATATTGCGGTACTCACCTCTGACGGAACTTCCCAATCGTCCATTGGTTTGTCTATAGAGCATATTCTCTAGGTAAGGCAGTCCACTGTTGTTGACGATATTGAAGCCGCACAGCATCTCGATCTGCTTCCAACGATGGACCCGCTCCTGTAGCTCCTGGGTTACTTCATTCAGAGACGTCCTGTGTGCACACAACCCTCATTGGTTAACACATGGAATAAAAAATCGTGACATCACCGAGGCATGCAAAAAAACAAAACAAACAAACTTTGCAGGCAGTTTCCCTGGACTCTCTGCATGCCATATTAGTAATTTTTTCATTTGGTGTGCTTAAAAAACCCTAGAAAGTAATAATTGTCTACAATCGGGAAATATATATCGACGTATATGTAATGAACACTTAACAGGACACTTTTGACTCAAGTTTAATAATGTAATTTCCGAATAGAAATTTTATAGTTACTATATACCTTATATTGAAAACTACTAACTAATCAATATACGTTACCCAGCAAACACGGCATTGCCCGCTTAATACTGACTGAATGCGGCAATGCTGGATGAATGCTGGCAAGTTTTGAATGCCGGCAAACCGGGATTAAGCCACCAAAATACTTATAAAAAATTTGGCTTAAATTTTGAAAAAAATAAAAAAATATTTAAAAAAATAAAAAAAATAAACTAAAATAAAAAATTTGCAAGAAAACGGCAAATTCAAATTAAATTAGTGCATTTTAATTCATTCTTAATTAACGATCAAACCCAATTCTGTATTGCCAGCATTGGCTGTCATTAGTTGAATGCCGGCATACCAACGTTCGTTACCAGCATTGAGCCATCATTATTTGAATGCCGGCTACCAACATTTGTTACCAGCATTGAGCCATCAATAAAAAAAAAATTGCACTATCAGGTTTTCCATCATAAAAATTGAAATACCTAAATTTCACGTATAATATATATGTGAAGAAGAGCGCAGCGGTAAGAGCATCCGCTTGCGATTCCGAAGGACCCAAGTTCAATACCAGGTCGCCACTAATTTTTTATAGTTTTTTTTATTGCCAAAAAATATTAATTATTCATAATATGATGTAATATGCTTAATACAAGTTAATTTAAGCTTTAATTTTCATTAAGGTTAATTTTTTTTTTGAAAACAGCCATAATCAGCCAGCATTCATGAATGCCGGCAGCCAGCATTCGTCGAATGCCGGCAGGTGACCCCTTTTAATGCTGGCTGTATGTCCAGCCATCATTAACGTTAATGCTGGCTTAATGCTGGCTTATATTATTTGCGAATATTCCACCAGAAATCAGCGGGCAATCCCGTGTTTGTTGGGTACAACTACACAAATGAGTGTTTGTTTTCGACGAAGACAATATTTTTGTTAATATGATTACCATTACAGTTTGTATATATATATATATATATATAGATATATATTTTTTCGCCCTCATTTTCATTGTAATTTAAAAAAATAAAGTTAATCGGAAAAAATTGTACGTAAACACATGTGATAACAACCATCTCAGCTCATATTTTTCTAATAAAAGAATAACATTGAAAATCAAGCGCGAATGGTAAAATAATATATCGTAAATTACAATCGTGTGTACGTTTCATATGATTCTCTTTATGTGGTTTACCAGCTAATTTAATTAAGCCAGAAATTAACATATTATAATTATTGTAATATTACTCTCCAGTGTTGAAATAGTATGATATTATAATAATAATAATAATAAAAAAAACGAAGAAAGAAATACAAGGAAAATGATTAAAAAGGTATGGTGAAAATTATGACGCAGCATTTCTATGAAGTGTAAAAAGTGACACGAAACCATTATGTAACAACAATCAAGCAGTTTAACAACATGTAAGCTATTGTCCTACAACATTAGTCAACCAGTAAAAAAAAAAAAAAAAAAAAAAAAAAAAAAAAAAAAAAAAAAAAAAAAAAAAAAAAAAAAAAAACGTTCATGTCAACACTTATTATTTTTAACAACATCCTTATTTCTTTATCTTTTACTTTTCAGCAAAACATACAGATAACATGCTTAGCTTTAAGTTATTTATCATTCACTATACACAATAATATTTTATTTTTTCGTTCAAACTGATACACTTTGTTAATATAGAAAATACATTGATAAAAAATGCACTGTACCACTGGCTTTGTGTGTATTTTTTTATTGTGTGTTCCAAAAATTATTTGTAATATTAGAATATTTTTTTCATATGTAGCTGTAGATTTCTCTTTTTTTATGATATTTGATAATGAATGAAAATGAAGAAAAAGTATTAACATGAACTCAAAACAGAATTAACCTTTTTTTTTTATAATTAAAAAAGATCATGATAAAATAATCAAATTGCGATTTCGTTATTAGATATGTAAGTATGCACTGCACTATCAAATTCGCGACTTTTAAATTCTATACTTTTGAGACCAAAGATATAGCTTTAATAATATAAAACAATTAACATTAATGATGACAGTGACACATGAACCATATATATACATTAAACATAATAAGTACTTTAATATTCTTATCTTTAATTTTGCAGCTACAAATGAATTATAATGTTATATATAATATCATCTATATTATAGAAGAAACCATTTTGGTTCATAAGGTAAACCAAAGGGGAATAAAATTATTTAACAAATAAAAAAGCACGTTGTATGGAAAATTGTAATTCACGAAAATATTTAATAATAGAAACAAATAATGGGACGTAGGATTAACTGCAAGCTCTTAGCCACAAACTATAGAAAGAATGGAGTATTTTCTAATGCCGTCAATGTACATTACTAATTTATTACTAGTTAACTCATTGGCTATACTAAATATAGTACTATCTTGAGTGTTATTAATTATATTTTTTTTCTATTAATTTCTCTATTTAAGTTCATTTTTCCTATTAAAGGCGTAGAACACTCTGAACAAATAAGTTGCGTAATATCCTAAAAAACCTGAAAATCAACGTTGATTTGGCCGGAATAATTGATTTCTTATTTATTTTCCATTCACAAAATGACACTGGCGGTCACTGACGTCACAGCTCACCCGGCGTACGCGCGCGTGGACCAGGCGAGCTGTGACGTCTGTGACCGCCAGTGGCATTTTGTGAATGGAAAATAAACTAGAAATCAATGACTTCGGCCAAATCAACGTTGATTTTCAGGTTTGTTAGGATATTACACAACTTTTTTTGTTCAAGGTGTTCTACGCCTTTAAATGATTATAATATGTGTGTATATTTTTTCTCTTAATTGTAAATAATGACTAGACCAACGCTGACCAATGTTACTATGAACTGCCTGAATCAACAAATTTTTTTCCTTCTTACTTCTTAAAAAAAAAAAAAAAACTGTAATAATGAATTAAAAATAGTAAAGAGTGTTTATTTATCTATAACAAACAAATTTAATCTGTATTATTATTGTTTAAATATGCTAAATACATACAATGGTTATCATAAATGTAAAACACTCCAATTATGTTAATTTAACTTTATAATTCTGCAAACTTATTTTACACAGAAACATTAAAAAAAAAGTCTGATTCCTCGTCTAATTTTTTATTTATTTAATTATATTATTGTTAAATATATACATCTAGTATACTTTGTCATGTTAAATAATTTCCAATTAAAAAAAAAAGGTGGTAAATTCCAATATTTTATGAAAACATGCTGTGTTAAAATTTTGGCATGGTATTAAGTAAAAATTGTTAACAATCTATGTTTTATTGCTGTATCTATTTTTTGCTTATATAATATTTACATGTAATGTTGTGGTCAAGATTTTGTAAAATATAACTGTCAAGCCCTCACAATGCCGTAATAAAGTTACTTATTTTATTATTATTTGTTGTCTTTAATTTATTGGTTCAGAGATAGGACATTTTGATAGACCCTACTTGCACCTATTACCTAGTTGTTTTTGCAAGAAAGTTATTATTGATTTATTTTACATCAACAACATTACCTGTATAGCCAATCAACCATTGAAATTTGACTGATTGGTAATAAAGGTAATGTTGGTAATGTACATTCATAGCATTAGAAAATATCACATCGTTTCTCTATTTTGCATCTTGCAGTTAAATTTATGTCCCAGTATTTGTTTCTATAATTAAAGAGATAGTCAACGATGTCTATTTTATTAGTGATCAGTGTGTTATTAAATAACTCTCTCAAAAACTAGATCTCAAAATTTTAATTATTAATGCACTGAGACAGGGTCAAACTGGCACTCAAGGGGTCATGTTCGTGAAAGGAGTGTAACACCCTCTAATGGGGCTACAAAAGGGGGCATAACACCCTGGTCACGCCCCGTTTACAGCCATAGGGGCCTCCAAACAAGGGGGTCACATCCGCTATTGCGGACTTAATCTTATAGCCAGTCCGAGCCTGCACTGAGAGCAAAAGCAGTTACAGCGACCCTGAACCTAAGTTACAGCTACAACTTGATCTCACGCTAGCTTGTCTCAAGTGAAAGTTACTCTTACTGTATCTGTACATTATGATTATTTATCTGTAGATGTAAAAAATATAATTTACATTATGTCAAGTATCCAGTGCATTATAAAATAATAATAATAAAAAAAAGTCACAAGCTAGCGTGAGAGCAAATTGTAGCTATGACAGAGGTTTGGGGTCTCTGTAACGGCTTTTGCTCTCAGCACATTAATAACTAAAATTTGTAGATCATGTTTCCAGAAAGTTTACTAACAAGATGATCACTATTCAAACAGCCATCATTGACTACCTATTTAAAGATTTTTGAATAACACGATTTTCAATATTAATATACTTTAAATTGATAAACTATTTTCTCTCCTTAGGTTTACACTATATAATATTATATGACATTATGGTATATTTATGTATTAACATAATAATGGACAATACAATTAGAGAAGTGCTTAGAAAGATTGATATTTTTATTTACTCGATTGCCGATAGAGCGATGAACTGAGGAGAGGCAGAATGATGGGCCCCACTGCAGACGAGAGACAGACAAAAACAGTTAACTATATAAAAAAAATGTAGCCAGTGGCATGATGCATAACACCATGCACAGTGCAAGTATACGCAGTAGTGGAATGGTGGTGAGGTCATTATAACTAGCATCATGACACTAGGATTTTATTTCTTTTTTTAATTGTGCTAGTAACAAAATAAGATAATGTATGTATAGGTAGAGATCACTATCAAATTAAGGACACTATACACTATCCACACCATGAGAAGATACACTTTTGATACACTGATGTCATACTATTATTTTAATACTACAGTATGCTAAGTTTGACAGTGGCATAAAAAGTAACTTTATCTGATTTTTTTTACTCTGTATTTTTTAAATATATTTTTCTGCACGATTATTTTTTAAATACTTTAAATCCATTGTAATATATGCATAACTTATGCCAACTATACATGGGGCATTTTAAGGCACAATATAAAGCCTACGTTTGCTTCCAATGTGATGGATTCATTCCTATTTATAATAATGCTAAAAATAATTCCCCACTTATATCTTAAAATTTACATAGATACCTACATAAATTTTTGCAGTGCTTATAATTAAAGATTTTTATGAGTCAAGGATACTTAATGAAGACGTTACATTGATAAACTCACCTTGCTTCCACGATACTGCGATCTACATCATCAATAGATTTGCCGTGCGTGGACACAAAAGCTCCCACCAAGCTCGATCTCTTCTTCTTTAACTTCTCACACTGTCAAACAGAACAGAAAACACAGGCCTTGTTTTTACACAACTTTTACAGGATAAATTGCTTAAATGAAAAAATCACAAGACATATCTCCCCCTAGTTTTTCTGCTGTTCCTGCAGCCCAAAAATACAAAATTACCATAATACTGTAGATGTGATCGAGGATTCAAGCAGGATTTTATTAACACACAGATGATTAGCAATATGAAATAAATCATATCAAAAGCAAATGCATGTTTTAAAAAGTGTAATTAAATCATTACTCCCCTTTTTTAATCATTTGGTACTTTTCATTACCCAGGTAAAACTATACAAATAATCTAAAAATTAAACAATTAAAGTACTGTACCCTTAATCTTGAGAAGTTATAGGAACACTTTGTAAAACACTACTGCTTTTGATACGAAATAAAAAACAAAATCAATATAATCTTTCGAGATTAAGGGTACTTTAATTTCAGCTAAAGGCTACCTAGTTGGGAAGATAAACTACCTTTGCACATCCTTGTGTTCAGTAAAGGTGTGTTAGTAAAAAATACATTAGCAAGTATAGGCTTTTAAAAAATTTAAAAAATAAAATAAAAATAAAAACATTTAACTATTTAGTTTAAGGAAAAAAAAACATCGCAGTTAGGATCAATAATAATAAAGAAAGGGGCAGTTACCAGCAAGGGCCTTACTACAGTCCAGGAAGAGGTCAAATTTTATAATAAAAAAAAAAAAAAAAAAAAAAAAAAAAAAAAAAAAAAAAAAAAAAAAAAAACGGTGCCACGTGAGACTTTAAATTCTCCATGAAACTTCTACTATGGTAAGGCCCTTGCTGGTAACTATCCTTTTCTTTATTACATTTAAGTTAACTATTTACGTTTTATTCTTACATGCTCTAATTTCTCTGCCTAAATTATTGCTTCTTATTATAATTATGGGCTTGCTTTCCCTCAGCCATCACATTGAGAATGTGAACGCTAGCTGCCAACACTACAAGCTCTTATCAACCATTAACAGACTCAATGTGTGGCAACCTCCACAACAAGCCAAGCCAAGGTTCAGGGCTCAACCCACATACGTGACAGGTTGGAAGGCAACTAAGCGAAAAGAAATGTTCTAATTAAAATGTTGTGTGAATAAATGAAATCAAATTTTTTTTATTTTTTTTATGTACTAAAATAATTATATGTCGTAGCACTATCAATACATATTGTAACTGACTGTACTTTAGAACAGTCGGGTTAAATTGAGAGGTTGTACGCCTGATTTCACCCAATAGAAGCTGTTAATTATTATTACTATTAATGCACAAACCTTTTAGTCTGGAACAGTGCATTTCTGCATGCTACAGTTCCTTGGCATGATGTAGCTGGGGCAACATAATATGAACCGCAATTACCTCGCTCATTTGTATTTAAATAATAATAGGCCTAATGTTCGTTGTAATAATAAAAACAGTTTTTAAATATCAGTATTTTTCTCAACTGATTGGAACCTTCAGTTGAAAGTTTTCACATTAAATAAGTGTTGTTTAAAAATAAGACAAATTAGTTTTTTTCTTCTTCTACTGATATTGTGTCCTACTTTTACCACCAATGCCTAAATACGAGTAATATTAGTCAACAGAAGCAGAGAAGTAAAAGTAAATGTTACTTACAGCCTCTCTGGCTTGCTGTAGCTGCTTTTCTGCTGATGTTTTCTTCTTGATGTACGCTTTGTTTTCAATCTCGTGAGTGAGTTGCAGCCACTGCTGCAGTCCTGAGGGAGGAGACCAGCATCTGTCCACTAGCTCGCCCTCGGCTCTGCGCAGTTCAAGTCTCAGGTTCTACAAAACAGGGGGATCAAATATAAATTAATACTGTTTGTTACAAATTGTAACTTAAGAGATATTATTAAGAGATACAGAGCAAATTTTAATAAATAATAATAATAATAATGATTACTGTATAACAATCAATTTCAGAAAAAAAAAATGGGGTTATATTAAAGGGATAGAAATACCAGCAAGAACCTTACCACAGTAGAAGTTTTAAGGAGCAGTTGACGTCTCACTTGACACAGAGTTATACTGTTTATATAACTGGAGTTTTTGCCAGTGATTTTCTTCTTTGATTGACAATGCCATTGCTATGACAAAAGCTCTGTTATATAACATTATGTCTATACCATTACTAAAATAAGAAGAGAGGTTATTACAACCGGATGCACCCCCTTTTCTTGGATTCTAATCAAGTTATAGAAATAAAATTTAACACATATTAATTTCACTATTTTGATCACCTGTAAATTTTTGGTGTTTATCTGTGGAAAATTGTGTCAGAAAAAGGGGTGCATCCAGTTGTAAAAGTCTCTGACCTTATTTTGGCCAAAGTGTATAACTCTTTGCCACATGATACCTCAATCTCTCCACAGAACTTGTACTGTCGTAAGGCCCTTGCTGGCATTTCTATTATTTTCTTTAATGTTAATGATATTGTAGTCAACAAATTAAAGAGCAACATATGCTGACAGTTGTATCACATTTTTTTAAATACCCAATGAATAAAATAAAGGAACACAATACCAAATGCAAAAGTATAGGGTTTACAAAATCTATTATTATTTGTAGTCAAAGGGTACAAGTCAACAGATTTTTACATTATGTTCAGAAATAACACACCTCCTTTGACTGTAACCAGTATGAACTATTTGAATATTTATTTTTATTATTATTTAAATTCTCTCATAAAATTTACTGTGATCAATTTAAGGAAAAAACCATCGTGGTTAGGATCAATATTAAAGAAAAGGATAGAATAACCAGCAAGGGCCTTACCACACTTTTACTGTGGTAAGGCCCTTGCTGGTTATTCTATCCTTTTCTTTAATATTGAAAATTTACTGTGAACATATTATTCCAATTTTAAACTGAGATATTAAGGCATTATTTGCTCTGAGAGGAAAAATAAAATTATTTATTTTTATATTGTGGATTATAAATAGCATATCGATGTTGGGATGCAGAAATGCGACCGATGAGAAAAATCATGAGTAAAAACCTCATGATTTTTCTCATCGGTCGCATTTCTGCATCCCAACATCGATATATAAAAAAAGAAGAAGTTTATTTACATCAATCTCTGCCTTGAGCTGGATGACCTCCATGTCTGAAATCTTGTGGTGTTGATTGCTGGGACTGGTGGCACGCTCCATCAGTTTTCTCTCCAGACTCTCCTTCTCAGAAACCACACACTCCTGCTCCTGACGAGCCTGCTCAAGTTGTTTCTGAAAACATAAACAAAATAAGACTGAAGCCATACAATTTTAAACAAAAATTTACAGAACACATTATCAAGAATAGTCAATGTCTTTGAACAAGACAATAATAATATCAAAATTTAATCATATGTTACAACTAACATGTAGCTCATCTTTGATACTTCCTAAAATTAATAAAGAATATGAGCCTTCTTAATTTTTTTTATTTGTATGTGTCTATAATTGCAATGTTTGCTGCGTACCTGAGTGAGAATGAGCTTCTGTTCTGCCATATGCAAGCTTTCCATATCCTTGATCATTCTCTGCAAGTCCTCCTGACTAAGAATCTTCTGTCTATACGCGTACCAAAACGCACCAAGGGCTCCCATCAGCAGGGTCATCAGAATAAGATCCTTGATGTGTCCTCCGTCTGCAAGAAATCATACATGTCAGATGATAATGTTGTAAGAGAGACTAAAACAACATCAAACCTACCTTTAGGAGGGCCAAACAGTACAACATCCATGGCTTTCAGTGCAATCTTCTGTTTGTGAATAGGATCTTTGATCCCCAGTGTGTTTACCAGGTACTGCATATTATTTACAGCAAGTCTATAAAATATAAAGTAAAAGAAGAAGAAGAAAAGAAAGAAAAAAAAAATAATAAAATCATATCAAATGCAGGAAAAAAATCAAAGGAGGAAAAAAAAAAAAAAAGAAATTTAGGGATAGTTGCAAAATATTTTTGGTGCATTATTTTTGGTAAAATATAACTTTTAAAATCAGTCTGGTGATACAATCATGGGAGAAACACAGAGAGGCAATATAAAAATTGCTAGATACAAATACATAAACTTTGAGCATTGAGATATATTAAGGAAAATAAACCACCGTGGTCAGGTATGATAAAATTATAAGAAAAGTACATAGGAGAAACCAGCAAGAGTCTTACCCATAGTGAAGAGAGTCTCACAGTTCGGTGAAAATCTTGGACTCTCTTCACTATGGTAAGACACTCGCTGGTTTATCCTAGCCTTTTCTTTTAATTTTATCAAACTTTTAGCATTGTTATAAAAATTAACAATTGAAATTTATATTGACTTAATAAAAATAATAACTAGCAATTTTTAAATGAACACATTTTTTTTTCCACAAAATATCAATGCATTAAAAAAATTCTTGCAACACAGATGAGGGACAATACAAAGCATTCAAAAATAAAATATACACTGTCAAATTTTACTGCACAAGTGTATTTTATTTAGCAGAAAATGGTCACGCTAAAAGTGCAAGAGGAATGAGACAGAACACGAAGATAGGTGAAGAAAAAGACAGTGACGTAAAAACTTACGAAGTGTTTGAAACGAGCAGCAACCTAGCAATTGACAAAAAAAAGTGTGATGTAGTTTTGAAAATACATTTAACACATTGAATCACTTTTTTTATATGTATATATACAACACATGAAGGGGACGTTAGTTTCAAACTGACAAACTGAATCTAATATATATTTATATGGTCTATTTTATAATGTGCAAACATATAGTTTACAAACGATGGGGATATACCTACATGAGATAATAACGTTGTATTTTAGTATACAACAAGATTAGCAAATATACATGATATAACTTTCAACATTAAATATTTTATTTTATTTTCTTTGCAATTGTATTAGATCAAGTTGTAGTGTTTAATTGTATCCTCATTAATTTAAAAATGTAACATTAAAATATACATAAACTGAAACAACTGTATTTATTAAATTTTACTTTATTGTACTGGTAATAAAATAATGCCTGAATTGCTTTATTACTCTAAATTAATAACTCACATTAACTTTAAGACTAGTACAGTAATACAAGGCTGAAAGTCTTACAGTTAGATTTTAAGTTGTACTTCTTTTAAAATACATTACTTGAAACCGTAAAGCAGTATTTCAATATAATACAGTAAATTTCATTTTCTTTTCTTTTTTTCAGTGTGCTTTCCATATTGTATACAAATATTACACTACTGTATTTATATCAGAATTAAATAACAAAAGTTGCAAATCTTGCATACTATTATAGTTTACAGTTAAAGTCTTTATTTCAATAAGCACAATTTGCCATGTGCAATTTAAAAATATTTATTATGTTTTAAGCGTCAATACAATTGAAGTGAATTACTATGTTTAAAAAAAAAAAAAAAAAAAAAAAAAAATTTGCTTTCTTTTTTTCTATAAATATTAAGGGGGTATATGATGCATACCTGGGCAATTTACTGCCTGTAACTTTGTGCATGATGAAATTAGGCACATATTGAGGCAGCTCCACACTAGTTGTCAGCCACTCTGTGGTTTGCTCTACAGTCCAGTTGTGTACCTGTAACCAATCAATTGTTGATACTTGTGTTAGGAAGTATACATAGCTTATCTGTGTAAGCGACAAATACTTGACCTACAAATTAAATCATGCTTGCTCTTTTCTTTTTTCTTTCTTTATGTAATCACAACTCATAATGTTTATCTTACTTTCAGTAATAAAAATAATAATAAACTAATAAAGATTATATTATTAAACCAATAAAATTTAAATTAGCAAACAATTTATACATCTTATTAATTTGAAATGTGATTAAATGGACCTTTTTTTTTTGTTCTTATGATTTTCAGTTTATTTTAAATCCTAATCATTAAAAATACAGCTACAATTATTATAAATCAATGTGAAAAGGATGGAGTATTTCAAGTGTAATGTTGGGAGTATTTGGTGTTTAATTAAACAATAATTTCTGATTGACTGATTTATTCACTTGTAATAAAAAAGTTATGCCTGTTGATTTTCATTAACCTGTTCATGACGGAGTTTTTCGCTTATCCCATAAAGTTCAGCATGTAATATGACGTGCTCCGTCGTGAACGGGTTAACAGATATTGATAGTAACTGATAGTTACACAAATATGTACCTGTTCACATGAGAAAGTGCCCTGCGCATGTGCGACAAACTGACGGACACCAACAGATCAAGCTGCATTGACATTAAATATTGACACTTCACATTCATTGAAATGGATAGTAACTGATGGAGCTAAGCTACTGTAAACATATTGGATAGTATAGGCTTTTGTGCTTCCATCTTTTGAGTAAAACTAGTTTTAAACAATACTGTATATTAACAATACTGGTAAAAGTCAATGATGCTCACCTGCAAGCAGGCAGATGCTCATAGTGACTGCATGGCTTGTTTCATACTCTGTATTATAACATCTAGACTTAAGTTATGGAAATGATGTCATGCTTATTGTTTCGCTTCATCTTCACAATGCAAATTTCCAACACATCAGCACTGTTGACATTACTATTCAATCTCACATACAACCGTTCACATCACATGCATCCTTTGCTATCTGTCAGTATCCGTCATTGTGATAGACAGATAAAAAGCTGATAGTTGCCAGCTTTTCCCTTCATTACTAAAGCTATGTGACAGGGTCTATTTGTTTACATTGGTCCAATTTTCAATTAATTTAAGGAAAAAAACATCACAGTTAGGATCAATAATAAAGGATAGAAATACCATCAAGAGCCTTACCACCATAGAAGTTCTATAAAGAGGTCAAGGTCTCACGTGGCACAGAGTCAAAATATTCATAACATAACTGAAACTCTGTACCACGTGGGACCTCGACCTCTCAATATAGCTTCTACTGTGGTGAGGGGTGAGGCCTTTGCTGGTAATAATATCCTTTTCTTTATTATTAGTCCAATTTTGTTTATCTGTTGATGGATGTTGGCGAACATTAATTTTTCTTGCCTTTTAATGATATTTTACTTATTTAAATAAGCCAATCAGAAGATATGTTTCTTTTGTTGTTATTGTTGTAATTCTCTAAACTGATACCATAGAATACTCTCTTGATTACACTTGGAACACTCTACATATTTACTCAGCCAGAGCAATTTATTTGATTGGTATTTTTGAAGTTCCACTCACCTCAGATCGCACCCATGCCTCCCACAGTTCTCGTACAGAGATGTGCATGTCATCATTGCGATGAAATGCTCTCTGTCTGCGCTCATGTCCATCCTCATATTTCAGCTCCTCTCGTAGGAACTACATAATACAAACAATAAAATTAGAAATCACTTACAAAATTAAAACAAAGATTTAAGGGGGTAGGTGACCGACTGATATTTCGGAAACTAGACGGTCAAGAATTATAATATAAACACAAAATAAAGAAGAAATGTTACTTAAAAGTTTAGTTACGTCAAACATGTAAAAAAAACACAATCATATATTTAAGTTATTCCACTTTAAAGATAACATGTAAATTTGGAAATGCAAATTTAAGCTGCAATTTTTTTTTCAAATTAGAAACTTTTTTTAAAATTAAAAGTATTATTAAAACTTTTTCCGGAACAAAAAAAAAAAAAAAAAAATCCCTCAATTTTATTTGAAAATTATAGTTTTATTTTATTTTTTTTATTTTTATTTTTTTTTGCTGGAAATAAATAATGTACAAAAATTATTGTGAAAATATAGTTCCTCTTTTAGCGATTGCCAGTCCAAATCAGTCACGTTCCCCGTTAAAAATAAAAACCATATTAAGTAATTAATAATAACAGTAATAACAACTCTTTTTTTAAAATTTTTAACATGATTGAATTTCAAATTGCTTTTATTTCCCCCTTTTATTTAAAAAAAACTATATTTTAGAATTATTTTAAAGAATAAATAATTCACAAAAGATTATACGTAGATTCCATAATAACAACAAGTACTGTACTAGTTTTTATTATCAATATTAAGAAGTATTTTCAAAAGTCAAATAAAATATAAATTACATTATTTTATACTAAAAATAAAAATACTATGTATAAATACAAAGAAGTAAATATATATATATATATATATATATATATATATATATATATATATATATATATATATATGCTTTTGATTTATTATCAGTATTCATAAATTTTATATCAAAAAAATTGTTATATTATTTTATTATATTTCTGTTTAAAAAACATACATGTGTACAATACATTGATTAAATCTGAGTGTATTAATAATAATAATAAACCTATATAATATGATACTGCTATAATATAACTGTAAATAATAATTGTCATAGTCATTATTATAGTTTTTGACTGGGACATTTTTATCACTGACATGTTGAATAGCAAAAAAAAAAAAAAAAAAAAAAAAAAAAAAAAAAAAAAAAAAAAAAAAAAAAAAAGGATGAGAAATCTTTTTGAACACAATGAAAGTCTATACTGTGTTATTATCAAATTATTTTACACACACCTCAAAAAAATTCCTAACAGAAAATAAATATTTAATTAGCTATTTATTTTTTTATACTAACATTAAACTAGAGAGGAAAATGAGAAGGATGAATTAGGTGATAAAATTATGCAAACAAAAAATGAAACAATAATTTTAGTAGCGACAAAAAACAAAGTCTCTATAGTCTATAAAAAGGTGATCATTTATTTGAATTATGATCCATATTGAATAAAATGTTTTTGGTCTTCTTAAATACGTAAATACGTAAAAAAAAAAAAAAAAAAAAAAAAAAGACGTAATTAGTCTTTATCAAGATTATGATAAAAGTTTTTCCTCATTGTAATACGTATAGGAATCTCCCAAATAAAAATCAAAACATAAATAATACTGATGCAACAATAACGCATGATACAGACACAAATTAAATTAGATTGATAACATACCAGATAAAATAATATAATAAAAGAGAAAGGAATCAAAATAAATGAAATAACTATTATTGTTTTTAAATATCGCGATCTATCAAACCACATTTTATGTATAATCATTAGAAAGTTAATTATTATTATTAGTATTTTTTTTTCCAATTTAATTTCAACTTTTTTTTTTTCAAAAAAAAAAAAAAAGTAGTAATTTTAATAATTATATTTACAATTACTGTATATGTCCCGAAACAACAGCTAAATTTTAGTTTTTTTTTTTTACCACATAAATTGAATACAACAAGGTTCTATATTATTTATTATATTTTTTTCTAAAACACTTGTAATTTATGCGCACTTAGCGTAGCACACAATTGTATGACAATGCAAAAATGTACTGACTAAAAAATGTAAACGGCGATTAGTTTTAAGTACAGTATGTGTGGTAAACTTAATAGGTAAATTACTGGATAAATATTATCAATTCTGAGAAAGCAATTAACCATTTTTTCCCTTATTTTTTATTTTTATTTTTTTCGTGTCGTCCTAATTTTAAACTGTTGCATAACTATAGGTGGTTCAAAATAACTAATTGAATCATTCCAGAATTCAAAACAACGGTATTATAATATATATGTCAGCATCAAAACCCGAAATTGACCCAAACTAGGTATTTTTGCTCATTTCGGCTTTTGGTTCGTCACTTTTTGCCAAAACCCGGAATGCCACTTTATTTCGGCTTTTGGTCACGAAATTTTGATCCATACTAGTTTTGAGCATTTTGCAAAAAGCAAAACCCGGTGTAAACATTTATATCTAGTTTTGGTCTTTGAATTTTGACCAGAACTAGTTGTGGTCAAAATAGAAAAATCAAAACCCGAAAAATGAACATTTCTCAACTCAGAATTTTATGCAATGATAAAAGACTATGATTATATTATAAATGCACGATGTTTTGGTATTATAATTGAGGTGTTGAAACAATATATTTTATTATTTTACTTGAAATGCAAAATATATGGCCTGAAAGATTAATTTGATTAGAATGCGCTGACCATAATCTCTAAATCTTATGGCTATAGATACGGAATATAAATTGAGACAATACGAAAAATAAACTTACTGTTTGACCTAGCAATGGACCACTTGCAATGAGCGTACTTTTTAAATTAATTTGAAATTTTCTTAATGCATTTCTTACAAAAAAAAAAAATTAAAAATCATTTTCCCTTTTTGCAACAATTACAAACATTTTATTGCAAGTGGTCCATTCAGTAATGGTAGTAATAGAGTATATTATTATTATTTTAAGGGGCTACTTACGATTAAATGTAAATTAAGAGCTAATCCATTAAACCACTAACCAAATGTTCACTTATAATTTGCGCACCAACAATATACGTGTGTTGTGAACTTTTTGAATTCAAACACTTTCTTATCCTCTTTCTAACGAATATTATGCAGTTATAAACCATGTTTTCAGCACAGAGACAAACAGTCAACTGAATATACGCACAAGAAATATTTTAAAATAAATCGTTATCACTGGATAAAGTAAGGTGGACTTGAACTTTGAACCAATATGAGGGAAATTAGTCATAAGTCATAATAATATCACTCTTATTATTGTAAATTAAAATAAATATTTTTACTTTTTATATTTAACGGGTC
Organism: Ecdyonurus torrentis; assembly: GCA_949318235.1. Classification (NCBI taxonomy): domain Eukaryota; kingdom Metazoa; phylum Arthropoda; class Insecta; order Ephemeroptera; family Heptageniidae; genus Ecdyonurus; species Ecdyonurus torrentis. The sequence goes on from OX439128.1 coordinate 37,799,003, forward strand.
GTGATATAATATCTCTCTCTCTCTCTCTCTCTCTCTCTCTCTCTCTCTCTCTCTCTCTCTCTCTCTCTCTCTTATATCAAATAATTGAGTTGAGAAATGTTCATTTTTCGGGTTTTGATTTTTCTATTTTGACCACAACTAGTTCTGGTTAAAATTCAAAGACCAAGATTTAAATCTTTACACCGGGTTTTGCTTTTTGCGAAATGCTCAAAACTAGTATGGATCAAAATTTCGTGACCAAAAGCCGAAATAAAGTGGCATTCCGGGTTTTGGCAAAAAGCGACGAACCAAAAGCCGAAATGAGCAAAAATACCTAGTTTGGGTCAATTTCGGGTTTTGATGCTAACATATATATTTGAATAGTAAATAGCCCCACTATATATGTAAGAAAATTAGAGTTATAATTAAAATATTGCATGTATATGCAAATTTATATAAGCTTTCTAATATAGTTAAAAGAAATTATAGACAGAGAGTATCTTAAAATTTTTATAACTGTGAGAATAAAGACAGTTAAAAATCAATTAATTTTAATTAAATACTTAATTACATGCCATGGGTTTTTGCATTTTTTTTACTGCACATTCTGTAAAAGAGCTTTAATTATTTATTTAATTTCTTATTTAAAAATAAAATAATAATAAAATGAAGAAGCCTAGAAAGTATTATTTTGAATCATTTTCTAAAGAAGTTACGACGAGAAAGAAATTCCGCTCTAAGAGATTGAAAAAAATATAAATTATTATAATAATAATAAAATGCATAATTGGAAAATTACGTTTACATAGTTGCCTGAATTAATTTTAATATATATATATTTTAATAAATTCAGAATATAATTTGTTTTCAGAATAAATGATAAAATGTTTTAAAATTATTAAATATATAAATGCAAAAAAATAAAATAAATAATACGAATTGTATAAAATTAATATTAAAAAAGCTTCTATAGAAGCTGGAAAAAAAATACAAAACTAAAACTTAGTAATTTTAATCAGCTTTGTTCTCGATTGTTATCGTCATGGTTGTCATTCATGCATATCTGGAATTATATATTGTAAAAAAAAAAGGTTATATTTACCTCGTCTGATTCCGAGAGGTCTACATTTCCATTTGCATCATCGTCAAGTTGTCGATGCAAGGATCTTATTGCTTCCAGCCCCTGTTTATCATCACTCAGTTGAGCTGTCAAAACAAATTTGCAAACATTTTCGTCAACAAGATAACAACTTATGCAAATATGTGTGCATATCATTTAAACAAAGTTGTATACGTATGATAGAAATTAAAAAAAGAAAAGGGGAAAAAAAAAAAAAAAAAAAAAAAACTTTTCTTTAAATAACATAAAATCACAGTATGTGATGCACTTTTTTTTTGCAGTCCTTGTGAAGTTACAATTATGCATGCAAAAACAATATTATATATTTTTTCTTTTCTTGTTTGTACCCTCATTATATGTACATATGACATAGAGTAACAATATTCAAATTATTTTATTTATGAATGTATTTTTATGTTAATTTCCAAGGAAATTTTACTTTGTGTGTGTTACATACAAATATAATATACTATTACAATGAATAAACATTATAACCTTGAATCATTTTGAAAAGAGAAAAAAATATATATAAATTAAGTTTTCAAAGAAATATAGAAATATTGAAGGCAACAGGAGGGAAGTGGGGGTCAGATTACGATATGAGAGCAAGTTCATTATCATACAGAGAAAAAATAGATTATAATATATTGTATGTACTGCACAATACAGCTAGTATATTTCTTTGTTATATTGTTATTATAAATCAACATATTTTTATTAGTATAGTACATATGAAGAGTGTTAATGAATATTGTGGCAATGTTTAAATTTTGTAATGATGATTGACATTAATGTAATATTTAATTGTGTAGGTATATTACTCACTAATGTAAATGACCAAACATTTCTATTACCATTAATTTGCATAAGTATATAATTTATGAACTTATTGTTATAGTTCTACGATTAGTTGAAGCCACTTAAATGTGGTTCAAAATTATAATGGCTTAATAAAAATAATAGTAAAACAAAATTGAGCTGTAGAGAAACTATTTTGAAGGGCAAAACTTTTGTATTTTAATGCTTTGCTAGTAAAATGTTTGCACGCCCATTTTCTATTTAAATGTGTAGTTATTGTATTATTTGATATCTAAAGACAAAAGATATGGGTCCATAGAAGTAGATTATACTAAATGGAATAAATTTTGGACATTTATCTGTAGTAAATAAACTCCTAACTTTAATTAGAAACAATTTTATTCCTTACTTCTTTGGCTACGTATTAATAATTATGTATTTAGTAGTACCTATGTTTTTAATAATTATTTAATCTATATCTTTGTTATTTTATTTAAAATTTAAAAACGTCTACATTACTCAGTTTGTTATAACTATAACCCCGAATATAGTAACAGATTTAACATTTACTTTACGTGCACTGTATTTTATATATGCTAAGGACCTTCCTTCTTACTATACATGATAATAAGCAGTCTTTAAAACTTCTTTATTTGTTCATTGAGTTGACATGTTAATTAACAAGGTTATTAAGAGCTCTACTTTTGCTATGCAGTATAGAGTGTTACTTGACTTCCACTCTTAATAGCAGACTTAATAACACTGACAAGAAATTACATTTTATATACTGTACCACAGATTTTGTAGGAAAAAAATAACTAAACAAATAAACTATACAAGAGAAGTTTATTTTTTAATAATAATTAATTGTTGTAATTCGATGCAAAGAATTATTTCAAATATAATATACAGGGTACACATGAAGTAAACACTATAAGAAAAATCTGAACTCAGCATTCATATTTCTGAATAGCATATTATATTATACCAGTGTACCTTGTCAGTTTTGTCTGAGGCGAGTGTACATTTTTAAGAATCACAAGTGAAGCCACTGCCTTGAGGATTTTAGAATCCATATAAAATTGCAAAAACTTAACTACCTTAAAATAAAAATAAATAAATATGATACTCTCAATTAGGAGGACTTTAGAAGAAGCCTATACGGTAGCTATTTAAATGTTCAGTCCTCAGAAGTCAATCATTACAGGGAACAGAGTGGGCAAATAGTTGTTGGCTTGTTCTGAAAGGAAATTTATTTTCATGTGTACAACACAAAAATATGAGACATTTTATCAAGTTGATGTGCAACATTTGTGCTTGATGCTTAATTTTATATCGTACGAGAACTTGATACAGTATTGAAATAATTAGGCATTCAAAGTCATCCTGCATTACTGTTTTAATTATGTTCTAAAAGGTTAATAGTGAAAGCTCAAGAAACTATAATAATAATAATAATAAAATGCTGAGGGATTGCTTACAAAGACATGAATGATTAAAAAAAACTACCAAAGCAAATAAACGTAAGAATTTAAACCTATTTGTTTAATACTGTGCTAAATTTTTAGTCAGATTGGCTATGCACTGAGCAAATAAATTATTACTGTATTTCATATCTAAGCAGAATTTTCTTTTCATTTAAATGACATCAAAAGCTCAAAAGTTCCATTATTACATATTTTTCTCTGTGATCAAGTGCCCGACGTGACAGTATATGCAATGTTCTTACATGTTTTTGTGTGTTATATGTGTTATGTGTATTTTATAGGAAAGTACTTGCGGGAATACAATAGAAATTAAGATAATAGTGACAAAAAAAAAAAAAAAAAAAAAAAAAAAAAATGCACTTCTCCATTGCTATTATTATGTACATTTGAAAAGTGAACAGCTCTGGTCACTAGTTTGAGAACAATTTTTACGTATAGGCACCAGCAACCACACTATGCTATGAGAAAACGCTGAGGCCACCGCTGCCCAATTCACACATAGTTTCCTGATGTAAATGTGTTTGCTGAATGGTTACCGGTATAAACTGTACAGAGTACTATACTACGGTGTATACGGTTGCATGCTTACAGTGTTGGATCTAGTACACGGATGTGGTAACTTACAAATAACAATCACGTTGACTGCACGATATTAAATAACAAATTCAAATTACAAGTGGTTCATAAAAATATTGCCAAAATGGGACATCTACTGATATGTTGAAAGAGAACTGGAGTACAAGGAACTTGATTTCATCCTCTCTCTCTTCTCTCTCTCTCTCTCTCTCTCTCTCTCTCTCTCTCTCTCTCTCTCTCTCTCTCTCTCTCTCTCTCTCTCTCTCTCTCTCTCTCTCTTACATTTGCTTATCCTGTCACATTAATTCTTCCTGCCATGAAGTTTTGAAACTCTATAATAACATACACAGAATATTAAATACCTAGTATAAATCCCAGGCTCGGATTGGCCATGAGAGTAAGTCCGCAATAGCAGAAGTGGCCCCCCTTGTTTGGAGGCCCTTAAGGCCCTAAAAGGGGCGTAACCAGGGTGTTACGCCCCTTCCATGGACGTGGCCCCATGAGTGCCAGTCCGACCCTGATAAATCCAATTTACTTTCTTTCTCTAGTACCGGTACATATGTTATATTAGAGGTATGTCACAATAATGTTTTGAGACTTATATAATGTATACAGTACATACACATGTAGTGCTACATATTATGTCATATGTTTAAATTCACAGTAAACTTTCCATATACATACGTAATCCAATAAAAATATAATAAAATAACCTTAAGTGTATATAATGAAGACAAGGTCAAGAAATCTTAGATAGAAGAGAGACAGAGAGAGAGAAATATTTATTATTAAAGCTTTATTTCCAATTAAATTCAATAAGGAAATTGCATTGTTTTTTTAAATTAAAATAAGTAAGTACCTCTATTAACATATCAGAGAGATGGTGAGTAGCAAAAATAATAATAATAATAATAATAAAATAAATAAATACTGCAATAATAATAAAAAAAATAATAAAAAAAATCAAATCAAATGAAGACAGTTGTCTGGGAAAACTTAAATGATATAGAATATGTACCACTGAATATTTAAATCACGGATATATCTACAAAATCTTATTTAAAAAATATTATAACATTTTTCTGGAAAGAATGTTCTACCGTGTTCTATGCAGGAGCTTTAACTATACTACTGCTATACTATACCGGTAACATACCGGTATAGTATAAACAACTGATATGTGCCAATTAATTTAATAGGCAACATTATTTTTAAAATGAAATTTTTATTGTCATACAGTATATCAAAACTTATATTTTTCCAACTCACTGCGCGAACATTAAACTGAAAATAACATATGTTATAAAAATATTGAAGTTGGAGGGTTATAGAATATACATACAGTATACAGTAAAATTGCGTAAAAAAAAGAGTGACAGACTAGCAAAATTTGCGGTTAGCGGGTGTGGATATGATATTATAAAAGATCATATTTATATTTTATGTAATACGCGCCTCCAGGCATACAAAGGCCTACATTGATTGTTATTAGTCATCGACGACTGGAGATTTTTTTTTTTTTTTTTTTTTGATTATGCATACATATGGAATTATACTTACAAATATCACTGCCTGTTAGTTGAGGCATCTCAGTTGTACTACTACTAGGAATATCGGGAATATTCCCCAATGCACCGCTTGAAGAATAAAGACTTCTAAAATTTCTTTCTTGTTGAGAAGGTAATTCTCTAAATCCATCACTGTCACTAGGTTGGCCTGAACACCATTTGGCGGTAAAAAGACTAAAAATAAGCACGTAATAATAAAATGTAGATTTCATGATTTTAAATAAAATAAACTATATTTAAAAAACAAAAGGCCGCCGCCTCTTCCAATATGCATAAAATGGTATGATCCTGTTGTTGGATTCATGGACCAACTTTCATTTCACTACATCCAACTCATATTACCAGACTGTTGTATGTATACAATATCCATATTTATATTACGTCACAACACAAGTTAATTGATCAGAGTAAAGTATCATAAGGTCAATTAAGAGATTCTGCCTCCTCTTGTTACACCAAGAATCAAACTAAATCGTAATCAAGTGCAGTCAAGTCGTAAAGTTTTGCACAGCTGTATCAAAACCACTAATCGCTACGTTGCCGATGTACGGATCGTGCTGCGCTTTGCAGCCATGGCAAACGTTTATTTGCGAAAATCGTGTCAACATTGGAAAGAAACTATAGGCGGTAAATTTAAAATAATATTTTTATAGGACCTAAAATAAATGCGCTGAAATATAATAAAAATATTTTTTTTTAAGTTAAATCATGACGCATGGTTATATATAGACCATTTCAGTAAGTTCAAGTATCACAAATTAATTATTATTTTTAATAAAACTCATCTTTATTTTGATGCTTTTCCTCAAACTTCAAATAATAATAATAATAAAAAAAAAAAAAAAAAAAAAAAAAAAAGAAAACTAAATTTATCCTATTATATGATTATGAAATATCTAGAAAAGGATAGAAAAGCACATAAAAGATACACACACAAATAATCAGATATATCAATATATTTATTTATATGTATTATCTGTCTATTTACAATTTTTTTTTTAAAGAATGTGAAGTCAAGTACAGGGTCATACATTTTTATTACAACTTTTATTTTTTATTTTTTTAATATAATAATTTTTATGTATAATATATTTTGACATAACCATTTTTTTTTTTTTAAATAATTTATATATACATCAAGTTAACAACTATCTTGATATATACATGCACATACAAGGAAATACAATTAAAAAAATTCTCTCCATTAAAAAAAAAAGTATTTAAATAATATATAAAAATTGAAAATATAATGTCAGACATCCGAGCCAATTGATATAGTAGTTATAATGCGTGTATTAATTTTTTTATATTTTAACCCATTATATATTGCGAACATTTATGTATGCTCTGTCAAAAACTACAGGTACTTGTGACTTTTTTTATTATTAGTTCTTTTTTTTTTCTTCTTTTGTTCAAGCACAATTTAATAAATATTAATAATGATTCCATCATAATATTTTCAAACTTTATATGATTAAAAAAAAAAAAAAAGAAAGAAAATAATAATAAAATGTAAAATATATAACAATCGATACTTACAGAATTAAATGAAAATTTGATGATCATTATTATATAATGTTAGGCCAGCAGGTATCATTATGGATATACAAGAATAAGCACTTGTTTGTATGTTGTTTTTTTTATCTACCAGTCTTGTAAGGCGTTAATATAATATTATAACCATTATTTTAATGAAAATTGTCACACTTAAAGTGACTTCACAATTTTTTTTTAATTATTATTTAAACATGTAACTGTACTTTTTATGAGACAAAACTACATTTTTATATTTATAATCTAATTTTATGCACATATAATAATTATTTATATAACATATATTATATAATTTTTTTTAATGATATCAATTATACAACAATTTAAGTCTATATACACACTAATAATTATATAATATATATATTTTTTATTTCCTTTGTTTCCAAAAATAATTTTTAATTGAAAGAAAAGATTGTAATGGAAGACACCTTCTTCCGTTTCATTTATTATTATTATTATTTTTTTATTTAAGAAAACGAGTGATTTTTTTTATATATTTTTTTTACTTATTATTATTATAAATGCAATTTTGTGCTATATACTTTTTCATTGTTTATTATTTTTGAAACATAGGAAGCACTCACTGTTTTTGATTACACATATTATTAAGATATATAGTAGGGTGTACAAGTAGTGGACATCCAAAAGAAACTTTGATTAAATACCATACTTTTGATGCAAAGTTAAACCATAATATTTAATACAGAAGGGGGAAACAAATCAGAACTATAATAAAGTATATTTTAAATTGCACTAAAATAAGTAAATAAAGTAATAAATAAATAAAAATTAAAATACATACAATAGTACACATAAAAAATATAAATATATTTCATTAATAATACTATATAAGAATTAAAAAAAAATGTAAATTTTATTTTTTTACGTCAACTGTCCTTTATAAGGGTAAAACAAGGACAGATAATTTTTGTTGTTGATATAATTTAATATTTCCCTTACTGTTTTATCAAAAAAAAAAAAAAAAAAAAAAAAAAAAAAAAAGCCAAACTTACAGAAGTAGATAAAACCAAAGTTTCAAATGAAGAGTCCAGAAAGAAAAACCTAACGGGGGGTTTGAAGCACGGACGTTCTGACAAAATATCACCAACAAGCACTTTGCTGAATTAATCACCAAGACATAATGATCGAGGCATTCATGGTACTCTATATATATTTTTTATTGTATAATATTTTTTAACACATTTTTTTCTCCATTATTTAAATTATTATTATTATTATTTTTTTATTTCAGTACAATATTACAATATATATATTTTAGTTTTTTGTTTAATATTATTATATATTTTTTTAATATTATATACTTGTTTTTATATTTGGAATGAAACTTCTCTGCGTCACTTGAAAACAAAAAAGTGAAGTATTCTCCTTTTATATTAACACTGAAACATAGATACATAAATAAACATTTTTTTTTTGTTAAATATTTATAATATATTCAATTGAATTATATTAATGTATTATTTATTTATTTATTTGGTTGTGAGGACTATCAAAAAAAGACAATACAATAATAATCTAATGACAATATATTATTATACCTTTCTTTAATACCACCAAGTCTCATTAGTAAATGAGATTTACTAACATTTATTATTATATATTTATATTTTTTTTTGTTTTACTATTATTTATATTTTCACTAAAAAAATGTTCATGCTTATTATATATTGTAAACAGCACTTAATTTTTTTTTAAATTTATTATTTCTTTTTTTTTTTTTACAAAGTTTGATATTTAAGTTAAAGAAAAAAAAATGTTATGGAATGAGAGAGTGAGAGAGAAAGACAGATAGAGATAAAGAGGCACCCAGAGTTAGAGAGAGAGGGAAAAAATATAAACCCAACAAGGCATTCAGTTTTTTTCTTTGCTCAAACATATATGTGATATATATATATATATATATATATATATATATATATATATATATATATATATATATATATATATATATATATATATATATAGTGGTAAGAGAGTAATAAGGATCAGGCATTGAGGGATGCATGCATAGAAGAGATAGGCCTTGTTGTGACACGACGTTGGTGTGCAGAGGGCGTGACTAGTGGGCAGTTGACGTATCGGAGGACCCTGCAGCTCCACCTTCCCCCTCGCCACACAACGCGTCAACAAATTCCTGCAATCACCATGCAAAATAACACACTATACTAAAAGAAGGAAAAAAATCACATGCTGAGTTAAATACACTTTTTTTTTGTAATATACTAAAGTATTAAGTAAATACCATTTTTTTTTTTTTTTTTTTGAAAGTGTTAGTAATAGGTGTTTATTGTGATTAGTTAAAAAAAAAAGGCACTAAAAGTTTCAACAAGTGTACAATACTGTGCAATTACAAGGTGTGAAAGAAAAATACAAAAAATTACACATAATAACTTACTTCTTGGCTGGGTTCTGTATCTTGAGGTTGATCTGTCAGACTATCATCGCAATCTTCACCAGTTTTTTCAGATGAATTTGATACTGTATCTGGGTCTACTGTTGCAAATGCTGAAACAATAGTTCAAAATGAGTTTATTTTTATTTTAATGAAGTACACATTAAGTTAACCTTTACGTAACTTATTTGGGTTATAGTAAGAAAATATTTTTAAAGATATATTGTTTTAATGATTCACTACAAGAAGTTTCTTTAAAGAGTGGTAATATTAAAAAAAATATGATTTTTTTCTCTTCTAAATCTTACTTGTACTAGACATTCCTGTGGCTGTTGCTCGTCTCTTAGGTCTCGTATTTCCATGTTGAGAACGTCTCTGCTCGTGCATTGCGTGAACTTGCTCTCTTAACCTCTGAGTCTCTCGCCTCATTAGCTCGCGTTCCTCATCTCTATCTTTTGCCACCCTCTACAACAAACATGACAAAGTTAATTAAGTATATTTATCTTGGGGTAGTGAGATAGCAATACTTACCATCATTTGTGTGGTTTGAGAGTTGAGAGCAGCGCAGAGCTCCTGCAGTAAGTGTGCAGGTACAGCAGGTAGCTGCTTGTTATTGGCTGATCTGTGCCTACCAGGTCTTGGAGAAGAGGGACTCGCGCCAGCGCTAACCGCCTCTTCTTCAGTCACTCGCAAGCTCTCGTTTAGTAGACTTGTCAGCCGAGAAGCTAAAGACACCACAGAAAACAATTTACTGTCTATTGTTGGCCAGTCACCTATTGTCTCTGTTAATACTGGCTCTAGAAACTACATCTCATGAGTACAAGCAAGGGGGGGGGGGGGGGAAGAATAAAACAACTATATTTCAAAAATTAAATTCTATAAGATGATAAGTAAAAAACAGGTGGTATAAAATTAACATAATAATGTGATGGTTTTGTACCTTGATGGAAACAAGCTAGAGCAATTTCTGTAGCTTCTTTCTCTGCAGTGGGTTCACTGGCCAGATCTGCAATAGTTTCAAATTGATCGCGTGGGATGTGTAGCAGTTCTGCAACAATTTCTTGTTTCTTCATAAGAGCTGCGGCAATGGCTTCATCTTCACGTCGTAATCGCTCTGAAAATAAAGAAAAAAAATTATTAACATTTAAAATAACTTTTGGCAATTTCAAAAGTAAATAATGTTTTACTGTTAATTTACGTTAAGAAGCTCCATATTTTAAAAGTTATTATTGAACTACAAAGGTTGAAGATGTACAGTACCTATGGGTGTAAGCACAGGTTCTGCTAGAAGCACATCACGTCGGCACACAACAACCTCACTTGGGTTAATGAGAGGGGTTTCCGCAGTCACCGCAGTCGCTTCATAATTGCCTCGGCAGCTACTGCTGCGACGAGTCAACCCTGAAGACACTCCTGCTGTAGCGGGGAAAAAAAAATCGCACATTAGCGTTTTTTAACTAAGTTACATGATAAACTATACTCTATATTCATTATATATCCATATTCTCAGCTTTAAAGATCAATTTTGTTAATTATTTGAATATATATATATATATATATATATATATATATATATATATATATATATATATAGGCAAATTAATGGTTACATTATGATATCAACTTATTGATATCTATTTAAATAAATTACAATCTAAAATTTTGATATCTTATCTTTCATAATTAAAAGGCTAAACAGTATGTACTTTAAAAGGCATCGTAATTTTGCGTTATAAAGTAAAATAAATTATACCTTGTTTCTTATTTGTGTCATCTGGTGATGAGGTGTCTGAAGGTAATGCTGACGATGGTGAAGGTGCAGCTTCTGTGTTACCCTCTTGGAACCCACTGTCTGTACTCTCAGGGGCTGCGGGGGCGGCAGGTAAGGGGGTAGCGGAGCTTGCTGCACCGCTGTCTGCTACAGAGGTGCTCGCTTCCGTGTTCTCCCTACACACACGACATTACGTCAAAATACGGATCAACGTGTACTCCACGTGCAAATTTACCATGGCCTGATTACCGGCAAACTATTTTTAAAAAATGTTCTTACAGCCATACGTGTCTTGATGATAATTGCCGTTGCCCCATACTGATAAAAACTCGTAATATTTATATTAAGAATCGGTATGCAAGTTTTCGTATTTAGAAATTACCATTTAATTTTGTAATAATAAAATAGTACACTACGTAAATTACGTAAGAAATTGCACTGTAATAAGTTAGAACTAAATAGGGATGTGATGATGTCATATTAAGATATATAAAAAAAAAAGGTGTGAATGGAGAAAAAAATATGCCCAAATAAGTATTTTTATGAAGTGCGTGTTTACAATGTTTACTTTATCGTTGAATGTTTATGTAATATATATATATATATATATATATATATATATATATATATATATATATATATATATATATATATATATATATATATATATATATATGTATATATATGTATATATAATGTTAACGTACTTATCCTCTGCTATTGTAGACGTGTTTGCTGCATCAGAGGGAGATGTTGAAGACAAAGATGAAGGTATAATGTCTGGTCTTCTTGCTCTACCATCCCTCATCTTGTACGCCTCTGCAGCCTCCGATATATGTCGAAACCATCTGGAAAAACAATAACGTTGTTCTCTAATAAACTTGAATATATACGACGTAATTTTTCTTCACATTTCACAAATATATATATTTTTAATTTCACATTAAAATTTCTACATAAAATTTACAAAAGAATAATTTAAAATAAAACAGATATACACACACACACACACACACTCTTTTGTTTGTTTACACTATGATGGTGCTAACATAATTAATTACCTAGAAGCTTGAGAATGAACTCCAGTAAATACGTTTTTAATTGAATTATTATTAGGTGATATTGGTGGTTGTTCTGTATTACTTGACATAGTAATATATAATTATGTATATAAATAATAATAAAAAATTGATGAGAGCAAAGAAAATTTCACTCTTTACACGTTGTATACTTTGTCTCAACTGATCCAATCCCCTCTATTTTTTCCTCTGCGAACCAAAAAGAACGTCTGTCTGTCTGCTCTGGATCGCCCCACACTCTTTTACATACATATTCACACCGGTGCCTTTACATCTTTTTTTTTTTTTCTTCCTTCTATCTTACCCCTCCAGTTCTCCAAGCACCACGCAAAAATGCATGTATTACGATATTTCTTTCCTACTTATTGTAAACGTACTGCATTCTATCACGTATTTTCAATATATAATTATTGCAATTTATCAAATATACGTGACTTTATTACGAAAACCATTGCGACTTCATACAGTTAAAAAAATTCAAATAGTGTTATATTTAAAATTTAAATACACATGTTAAAAAAAAGCTCTTATTGAGGTTACATAGAACACGTATGAATATAAACCATCTTTTTTTTTTTAATGTTTTGAAATTAGCCTGTGATTGAAATGAACTAAATTTAGTAAACTTTTCAATGAAGTTAATAATATATATTTTATATTATAAAATATAGAATGTAAGACAAGAAAAAAAAATATATAAATGAGAGAATACGTGTTAAAAATGATAATCAAAACCGGATTCTTGGTATTTTAGCGCAAACAAGACTTATACTGTATTTATACACACAACTACACTGATCATTTAGTAATCGGTGACTCATTTTTTTTAAAATCTTATTATAGAAAATGATGGCGTTAATATGGGAGGTGATCGAAGAAAATTAAAGTGGGATGGAACAGAAGATGAAGAAAAATAAAAAGTCTGTCATTTTTAATATGAAAGAATAAATAATAATAATAAAAAGAAGGCATGCTACGGAGTATATAGAGTTAGTGTATGCTTGTCTCTTGTAAGAAACTATAAATAGTAGTGGCTATCTTTAGGGTCGCTCTACAAGAGAACGCAAACGAGCGCGCAAGCAAAAGCGAACGAGAGAAATCAAGAGAGGAAGAAGAAGAAGAAGAAGAAGAAGAAAAAAAAAAAAAAAAAAAAAGTACGGTAGATATATATTTTTTTATAATAAGTAATACTCAAAATATTCTATATTTTTTGCTAAGTTGTGGATGACAAGTTTTTTTTTCTTAACGAGTCAATAAACTATGATATGACCTCCCACCTGACATGATTGACCTTTAAGAAGAGAATGGTCAATGTGTAATATGGTAAAATTCTCTGTCTACCCTCCTACAATGAACCTGTCCCGAAGTAATACAACCTCTCTATCCCTTTCTCGCAAGTAAAACTCTATCTCTCTCTCTCTCTCTCTCTCTCTCTCTCTCTCTCTCTCTCTCTCTCCCTCTCTCTGTAACATACAGTACATACTCTTTTGCGGTGTACGATTAAAAATAGAAATATTATTACATTCCCTATTCATATATTTAAATACTTATACCCGTACATAAAATAAAAAAAATATATAAATAATTATCAAGGTTATATGAAACGTAATTTTTTACATTTTCTTATTGTTTTATTAAATTTAACTTAATTTTACTATACTACAATATAATATCAATTTCCTCATGAACCAGCAGCTGATTTTAAATAACCAAACCAAACTCTGCTGCTGTCAAAAACATTTGCATTGATGTCATACTAAAACACATGTTCAACACAAACTTTTTTTTATGCTAAACTTAATATGAGCTTTTTTTTTTTTTTTTTTTTTTTTTTTTTAATGTCAATTCAGTGTCTTTATTATTCACGTTTCACCGCACATTGCGCAAGACAATCATACGGAAAAACAATTTTATATTACATTCATAAGTATCAAGTTATTATTTAATACAATAAAAAAAGGAGCTAATAATATAGAGTGGTTGCATGATTTTGCGCGCCAGTGCCATGTTGGAATATTTAAAAATAATATCCAACCAAGGACAAACGTTCCCCCCCCCCCCCTTTCTTTTTTGTAGAGAAATTACTGTTTTTTAAATATTTATTATTTTTTCTTCTATAAAACAGCTCAATTTTTAATCTATAGAATGTTTATGAGTTATGACTTATGACTATCATTTTGACATGACGAAAAATTATGTTTTTTCCTATATCGTGGTCAATATTATTTCTGCTCACATATGGAGTCGAAGCGCAAGTTTTAATCTATGCAATCACTTAATATGCAGACAATAATATGTGAATTTTTAACATAAAAATATGACAGTCCAAATATCAAGTATCGTTATATATAACATCAACAACGGTAGACAATTTATAATTAGAACGTATTTAATTGTCTTAAATGAAAGCAGTTTATACCTTATTAGGTTTCAATAAAAAAAATATAAATAACAAGTAACAAGTGTGTGTGTGTGTGTGTGTGTGTGTGTGTGTGTGTGTGTGTGTGTGTGTGTGTGTGTGTGTGTGTGTATATTGTAAAAATAAAACTGCAACGAAATTTTTTTTTTTATTATTATTAATTTTCTACTTTCATTCGTACATTAAAGTCAAATATAACATACTTTTCTTTCTCCAATGGTCATGAATAGCAAATAAGAAAAAAGCTATTAAAAGGTTTCTTGCACACATAATTTCCACAGGAAATAAATAAACGCTGAAACTCTAAAGCTTCTAATAATAATATACGATCTTCAGTTTTATCGCCATCTGTTGCTTATTGAAAAATTGTACTATATTATAACTTCCGAGACGTTATTTTTATTTTTTAATTATTTATATATAAAAATAGTAAACAAATATACATATTATGTATAAATATATAATGTATTATATATAAAAAATCAATGAATATTTTGATATAGTATATGACGCACACAAAATTTGCACCTACGTCACTAGTGATTCAGTAAAGCTGTCATTCCATAACAAGAGACTGGCTTAATGCCCACTTAAAGCATCTATTTACGATATATTATAATATCGTGACAAAATATTATAACAAGACATATTTTAAACATACATGATTATCTTGTACTGTACTGTATAAATAACTACACATTTTTTTCTTTTAATTTAAGTCCATTGTAATTTTAATGAGTACATACCTAGACGCTGTGTAATCAATATAAATTTGTGTGTGTGTGTGCAATGTGTGTGTGTGTGTGTGTGTGTGTGTGTGTGTGTGTGTGTGTGTGTGTGTGTGTGTGTGTGAGAGAGAGAGAGAGAGAGAGAGAGAGAGATTGCCATTCTTGGCCCAGAAAATAAAAAAAAGTTTTTCCTTCTTGTGATGTCATAATGAGAGACAAGAGAAAAAAAATCATACAGATAAATGTGTAGTTTTGAATCACAGTCTGTTTGCCCTGTGATCTCACAGTGTGACGAAAATTATAATATTACGACTGGAGTAATAGGTACTTCTTTTTTTTTTTCTGTTTTGCTTTGCTTTATGCTTGTTGCATTATATATACGAAAGATATAAAATTACATAAAACTCATTTTGTTTATACAACTTTACAATTATATACATTACAGCAATTTAATACTGCATAAAAATTGCAATGGTAATAAGTGACCGTAAAAAAGAAGATTTTATTTTCATGTATTCTTTAAATTAAAATACTGATTTTATTGGTGTAAATATTGTACAAATGTTATAAAATATATTTTTTATGTATACATACTATTTTATAGATAAAATTTGTAATTTAATTGCCTCGATACTTCAAACCGATGATATAGTAAATTTTTATCTTACTTGTTAGTAAGATTACAAACTCTAGCACGGAATAAATCATCCGTTGACTATAAATATTAAAGGTATCACAGTTTTGAGTATAAACAAAACTAATTGATAAATCATTAGATACGTACCATGATACATAATTATGTCCCTTAACCCTTTTGTACGCTCACAACCTGGGGTTAACAAATTGGAAATTACACGGAGAAAAATAAATACGTAATAATTATGCAGCTATAGCTCAATGATGCTTGACCTTAAGTGAATTCTACTACACAACATAATAGTTAAGATGTTCAGCATAATTACTTTTTACGATATTCCAATAGTAACATCTGTGCTATAGAGTAATTATATTCAATGCAGCATAAATTACGTAATTTACTTTATCTGTGTGTGCAACTTTTACAATTCATGACGTCACGAAATCCAGGTCTATACACTAGAAATTGTAAGTTCTCCCCAGTTTGTGAGGCTATATACACATACAGAAGGGTTAACAGATATAATCGTGCATGTGTACTGTACCCCTTTAACAAATTTTAATACAAAATTTAGTATAATGAGTAATTATTATTTTACTATCAAATCTTTTTCACAAGCTTCCAATCAAGAGACTTCATTATTATAAAATTAATTTACTTCAATCATTTTATAATACAGTAATAGTTCTCACATTACATTAACAACTCTTACTTTACTTTAAAATATAATTATAGAACTTTGAACCCAAGGAAAAAAATTGTTATCAAGAGAGTAGAGAGAGAGAAAACCTACAACTTCAGCATTTAATTGCAAGAAATATTTTAAATTTGATTACGCACACAAACATGTCCCACGTATATAGGTACTGTACAAAAATGTTTAAATGAATCATAAGTTTAGTAATAAAAGTATTTTTTTAAGGAAAAAGTTGCTAAAAATTCTAGTAAGCGCCTCATAAAATTTTATTTTTAAGTTTGTCGCGTGTTGGTTTTGTCGCGACTAATCAACATAAAAGATTAATGATCTCTTTTGGTCTCTCTCCCTCTCCCTCTCTCTTTCTCTCTCTTACTCTTTATGTGTGATGTAAAAAGTTAATATTTAATTTTAAATGATTTATTTTCTTCAGATACAAAAATCACATAAACATTATCACGTGAAAAAGTAAGTGATATGCATGTTATACTCGTGATACTCATAGGGTTGGTGTTGGTACATATATACATACATACTATGGTCGTACTGTGTATAACTTGCATACGCACTTGATGTAAAAGTGCTTATACAAGCCAATTTATTACAGCCGCAACTACCGCGAACTAACTACGTTAACAAAATAATAATAAATAAATAATAAATAAAAGATTTTGACTTAATAATTAAAAAAAAAAAAAAAAAAAAAAAAAAACGCTACTTAACGCTTACAATTGGAAATTCTTTTGTACTTCAAAATTCAATTTAGAATGATCTTCTCCCAAAATAAAGCAAATAATAATAATAAAAAATTATAAAATAAACAGGCAAGTACGATTGGTGTCTATGATCTTTTGTCCTATCCGCATCATTTCTGAACCTCTTTCTTACAGCTTTGTAGAGTTTTAAAAAATCTCTAAAGAAATAAGCTTCCTTCCCACCCTAAAAATTTTGACAAATGAAACTATTTTACAATATGATTAAAGATGTGAAAACAAGAAACTTAAAACATTTACTCAGAAATATATGTTAAAGAAATATAAATAAATGTCTGCTCAATTTGATGTTAAAGAGATGAAGAAGAATTCTCGCCTGTAAACATATGAATATATGAACGTTATTCACTTACACCCTTGACCTGGAGAATTTGAAGGAAGATGAATAAATAATGATTTAAAAATAGCTCTCAAGACTTTGCCTTTACACTTGATTATTTTATTATATATGCTTGCATTTTGATGCTTTAAAAGTGGATCAAGAAAAATATTATACTGGAACGTTCGCCAAATATATATACACAAGTAATTTTTCATACATTCCATTCTACTTAATTATTTCATTTTATGTAAATTATAAATTCTCTTTATTGTTTTATTATAGTATGGTGATGGCTTTCTTTTGAGAATTAGGTTTACATTCATACGTATAAAAATATAATTTTTTAATATTGTTTGTTTAAACGATAAGTTAGAGTATTTTACTAATTAAAGAAATAGATCAGAGAAAAACATAAGCTTTTATATCACAAAACAATTGATGGGACTTACATAAATAACTTTAGTTTGTCGCAAAACCCAACTGTAGCTCCGTAGCAGTGATCAGAAATTTTGATTAATGCAACCCCCACACATTTTCATACTAATTTTTGCATGTTTCTGACGTCATAAACATGAATAGTCACGCAAATTGCATACTTTACAGTATTTTAACGTTCTCTCGTGGGGCTACATTAACATTCTGGTAAAAATTGTCAACAGTTTTGAAGATACCATTTCGTGTTTATTCATTAAAAAGCACATGTTGTTTTATGTGGTCTATGGCTTTAGTATAAAAGTCAAATAAGTGTAAATTTATTCTGGATAAAAATAATAAAGTCTTGATAAATCACGTAATTTACCATTGTCTGTTAGCTGACAATAAACAAGACAAATAAATGTCTTCTTCCCCCCCCCCCCTCTCTCTCTCTGAATATAATATCAATTTTTTTTTTTTGCTTGCTATATTATTTACTTTGACCTTACATTCAATTAATCAACCCAGGATAAAATACATATATATATATATATATATATATATATATATATATATACTGTATCATGAATCTATGCTTTGCTTTTTGTTATCAAAAGATTGGAAAGTACATAATAATCTGCAATGTAGTATTTGTATAAGCTATCATCAATATAATAATAACATCTACCACATTTCAGATAAAAGATAATGTAATCTCAATGATGAGCATTATATATAATTGCATTTAAAACAAATAATGGTGATAAAGAAGCTAGCAAATCAGCAATGTTTATATTATATCAATAATTATATCATGTACCGTGATTTTAAGGAAGTCGTAACTTTTAAATAAATTAAAATGTAGCCCGGTGTTAAATGATAATTAAAATGCAGAATAAAAACACATACAGCTCTAATACGCAGTAGGTTTTACTGAACAGAGCAAGGTGTGGAAATATTGAAATGATCAACCAATGACAACTTGAGGTATCAATTTTTGTGAAACATATAACAACTACAGCCTAAATATTATATAGATAAAAAGGAAAAATAAATAAAAATATATTGCTCTTTCTCTAAAAATATGTACATTCACAAAGCAACAGATTAGAATAAATATAAAATATGATAGCACCATCAACTAAATCAATTCTATACTTGACACTATTAAAAAAAAAAAAAAAAAAAAAAAAAAAAAAAAAAAAAAAAAGACTTACAGATACACAATGACTACACTTGTCTTTTGTCTCTTCATACTCCTCACAAACTAATAGACAAATCTTGTCTGCACTAAGGTACTAGAAACAATGAAAGTAAATTAACACTTACGTCTTTCTTTCTGATGAAGAGAAAGCCACCAGTTCATAGATCTGAGCTCCACTCTGAGAGGTATTCACCAGGAAAAACGCTTTCTTATCTGTAACATTAAAACATAACAACATAGTTATCACTTGTTAATTACAAATACACTACTTAAATTATGTAGTTGTTTTCTATACTATAATCTTGTAACAATTATTACTATGAGAACTTTTCATACATTGTTTTTTTTTCTATCTCTATGCTATTTTTTTTCTAAGAGGTTTAAATTTATGAAGGTACAAATAAAATAATAATAATAATAAAATAAATAAATAAGAAGTTTTTAGGTATTATAGAAAAGAAAGTGTTTAGCTAAATCTGTAATAAATATTTATTTGTCAGCTACATACGGATCACTGCTATAAAAATAATAATCTAGTAAATAATGACAATAAATAAATTCAAATATAAATGCATAATATATAAGCTGAAGGCTGAAAACGAGATATAGTCCTGAGGTAATCAATACTGGTGACATAAACCCTGTTTTTTGTGTTCCAAACCATGAAAAAATGACAAACACCTAATGCTTCTTAACGCTCATTTTTTGGGGCAAGGAAACAGCATTTACTAACATCATAAATGGCTGTAAACTAAAAAAAAAAAACAAAAAAAAGTATCTCCTGAATTAATAAAGTTGAGGACAGAAACTTGGATATCTAGGTACACTTGCGGAAACCATAATGTTAACATCAAAGACGATGCCGCTTTCTACAGAAAAGTGTAGAAAATACATTGTCAGGTAAAAGCAGCTTTGCCAAATTCTCTGAAAATTATGAATGAATTCATTAGGAAGAGGCATCGTCTTTGATGCTAACATTATGGTTTCTGGAAGTGTACTCAGGGTACAGAATTGAACTCTATGGTGACTTTAAAATTGCTCCCAACTTAATATTCCTTTTGTAAGCCATTAATTAAGAATCCCACCTTCTTGCTTTAAATAACTTGTAAAAAGCCATTTCGCTAGCATTAATTGCATCAGGACCATATTGTGATGATTTGGCCAGAGGCTATACAGTCAGATTTGTTTTTGTTCCCAAAATTTTGTGTTTTGAATATCTGGAAATTATGTTGTTGTTAATATATATATATTTTTTTTACCACGAGTTATTAAATTTTTATCAGCTGTAGGTAGCTGTTACCATTATTTTGAAACTAACATTAAAAATAAACAAACTTTTCAATTTCAAAGTATAAATGATTTAGTTATAAAAATGACATTGTTTTTATACTATACATGATATATTTAGTCTTATGAAGTTAAAAGGAGAGGAAAATCACTTAGGTTAAATGACATCATTGAATCTAAAAGTATAAAAAAATATGTATGTCATTTAGCACTGGTAGTGTTCACACCTATTTTTATATAAATTCAATATTGCACATATTTAGTCTATTATAAGTACATACGCCAAATATAAAATATTAGGACAAAATCGTCTATGCGATAATTGATAATTAAAAAGATTTGATAGAAAAACACACATAGATAGATTAGGAAAAATTGGAGAATGGGTGATAGTATGAGTTTACACTAACAGGAACTTTTTGGTAGAGAAAATATTCTAACCCAGCCCGAATATGAAATACGCAAAATAGAAATTTGTAATGCTTGTAACTTTGGGAGATACAAATCTTAAAATTGAAACACTTGTTATCCTTGATAGTATCAAATCAACTCCAGAATTTCTTACTATTAGGACTGCGGGGATGGGAGGGGGGGGGGTGCACAAAGCCTAAAGACAATGAAATAGGAATTATAGGTTGATTAAGTTGCAAATATTAATTTTTATTTATTTATTTTTTGGTAGGGAAATCCAGTTCTTGTTTACACTTGTAATTTAATTCATGGGGACTAAACTTTTGATTTTCAAAGTAAAAGCTAAACTGGAATTAACTTTACAAAGAAAAATTTCATCCCAAGAAGGAATTAGTTTGGTGTAATAAAATAATAACCAGCACAAGAAGGAATAGTCTTGTGTAATAAAATATGTACTAACAAGAAAAGACAATTACGATATAAATAGAAAAGATAGGGAACAGGGAACTGAAGTAAGACATTATGCACACTGCTGAGCTGTATTTCTTACAGTGCTAACAGGAAGCCTTGGTTTGCCTTCCTCTCATGCTGATTAACAATATTGGGCACACTATTTCTTATTAACTATGCACAGTTCCCTCCATTGTAAGGAAAAACCATTTAAAGGAATAGACCGGAGAAAAACATAAGCATTTATATCACAAAACACTTGATGGGATTTACAAAAATAACAATAGTTTGTCCCAAAACCCAAGAGTAACCCCGTAGCAGAGATTAGAAAATTCGATTTATGCAACCCGCATAACATTTTCATACTAATTTTTGCATGTTTCTGACGTCATAAACATGAATTTTCACGCAAATTGCATACTTTACAGTGTTTTCACGCTCTCTCGTGGGGCTACATTAACATTCTGGTAAAAATTGTCATCAGTTTTGAAGATCCCATTTTGTGTTTATTCATTAAAAAGCACATGTTGTTTTATGCGGTCTATGGCTTTAAGTGTTCCTATTTATAGGTATATGTATGAATATCAATATGGTTGATAAAATTTATTGGTGTACTGGTATTGGCCATACCATCAAATTGAAAAATATATATTCAAAATCAGTTTATTTATTAACTATATGTATTGAATTTATTTATCAAGTATTATGAAGTTGATTTTTCTTCATTATATTCCTATTTACTGTATTTATAAAACCAATGTTAAAATCATAAATCATGCATTTATAAATTACGGAGGGCAAAATTAACTAATAAATAAAAAGTTCAAAGGCCATGAGCATGTTTGATGCTGCTTTATAATGTTGTGCCTTTCATGAAGTGTGAGAACAAGAGATACTAGGTATATCACATTTTATTGACACAGTATTCCCATCCTTTAATGTCTATTTTATTTAGCACTTGTCTATGCTAGTATGCATTTGGCCCCAAGTTCCAATTTACTAAATGATTTAGAGAATCTTTGCGGTTTTATTATTTTAATTGCAACGTGCTCTAGTCTTTACCTACCTACTATTTTCTATTATAAATTATATAAATTAATGCATCAATAATAATTTCAAAAAATATTTCAAGGCAGCTTTTTCTAACTGCTGTACACTTTTTTAGATACCAAATTATTATTTATTAACTCTTTACTTGCACACTATTTTAATAAAAACAACGAAGGTTAGAATATTCTAAATGAAGTATTGATATAGTATGTGAAATATTGATTCAGTTTTTAGGCTCAAAATGTGACATCAAGAATACGTATAAAATTTTACTTTATGGTACATGTCATTACTTTGATACAAGGGACTAAATTGATAATAATCAGGCATTCAAAGTTATCATAGTTAATTTTACAATAGTAAAATAAAGAGTTCTTGTATTTTGGTGCTTAATGTTTGTTGCAAAGGTACACCTCTGGACAAAAGTTTCCTAACTAACAGGCTGGTTGCATTTTCTTATAAAGATAGCGCAGTATAGTTGTGGGTTACCTATGCAAATTGTTTGGAAACTTTTGTCCAAGGTGTACTTCAGTAATCATAATAGATTATGTTGTTAGCTCTATGTCAACGAGTAGACAGATGCTAACAAGTTACGTATTATATGTACTGTTTACCTGTGGCAACGGGTCGCACTAACACAGTAGAGAACTTGATGACTGGGCTGTACATGAGCTTTGAGTCCTGACCACCAGAGGTGTTGACGCTGTGAAACTTGAGCACAAACTTGTCGTCTTGCTTCTGCAACAGCATGATCAGCTCCTCAAGCAGTAGCACATGCAGCTCAATGGCTTTCTGACCCTTGCTCTGCCGCCAGCTCAGCGCACCCTCGTATACAAGACGATGTTTTGTCAAGTCCAAGTGCTGCAGCAATACAAAACATCTCATTAGCAATGCAATCATATAATTGTTTCTTTTAAAAAGAACTGTATTTCTATGAAAAGTCTCACAAGTAGATTATTTTTTAAAGACAATGAAAATGCAGCCAAATGAAATCAATTAAAATGATACTTGCAAGTAGTGGCTTAAGAAATAATGCAATTAAAACCATAAGTAATGTTTCTACTTCTCACCCTGAATTCTACGACCAAAGGATGATCTGATTTATCAAACTGTCCTTTGTCCAGTTTCTTGTGGATGTCTGTAAGTCTTTGGAAGTCTTCTGCCTCGCGTACTGCTTGGTTCACATAGTTGAGAATTTCTTTGCTGCGGTCGAGGGCTCGTTGCACGCCAGCGCGCTCCTCACTCCCCGGTTCACAAAGCTTCACAAGATTCTCAAACAGCAGTGGGTACTTGGTCAGTCGAAGCATGCCTGTTGGAATGATGTCCTGTAACAGAGAACATACATTTGTTAGAAAATTAGTTTCATTCTCCTTGAATATACACAGAAATGGTATCTGGGTATATATTGTACTTTTTTTTTTATTTATTATTATTATTATTAAAAAATTTTTTAAGCACATTTTATTTTGTTACATGAAATAATCTATACATTTGCTTTTTATTAGACTTAATTTCTTAGAAATTTACTTTCATTAGGGTTTATCTTATCTCTCGCATACATTTTTTAAAATGTAATTCTGCTGGCAATCATACGGCAGTTACCTTGAGTTGAAGCCTCCTGCAGACTTGGTTTCCCTCTGCATCAGTCAGGAAGCTGTTGAGTTTTTGGTCCTTACGTCTCCTTTCTTTGAGAGCTTCCAATGCCAGCTGTTGCTTGGCACAGAATGTGGCCGCTGCTCGCTGGAAATTTTCACCCGCAGGACCATCAAACTGAAAAGTAATTATGTTTATTAGCCTCCAAATACTATCGTCTATCACTATATTATTTTTGTAGGGGACGAAGGGAATATATTAATTCATGCATAACAAATCAAGGTAAAGAAGTTTTTTTTAAATGAAAGTACATTAAATGGGGGAGGAATCATATCAACTCAAAAAATTCAACTAGAGCTTTTTATGCAATACAAATTTCTATATAATATACTGTAGTTATCAAAAGTATTTTCTTTCTTTTCATGTTTTATTTTTTGGTTTATTATTATTATTTTGAAATTAATATTTTTGTTTTGTATTTTACAAATTTAAGCATTTGGCAAAGAAGAAGAAGAAAATTAACATACGAATTGCAAATTAATAACAATAAAAACTTAGGCTTATACCATTTATTAAATTATTTACTCTCTTGTATAAGAAAATCTAGTTTAAAAGTTTAAATTTCTCTGTTACAGCATTTACAACTAATTATTTTAATTATTCAATAACTTTTCAAATTTGTTAGTAAGGCCTCTTATACAGAACATTCCATCATAACATCATGATTTGGACCTACAGGGCCAAGTTTAACATTGTTTAACATTAAATAATAACATAAACAAACATACCATGTTGAGAAGCAGCTCTGAGATGTCCCCAACAATGGGATTCTCTAGCCTTTTTGCCTTCATTGTACTGTTGAATCCACTGTGGATCTCAAGCATTTCAGTCAGGTTGGGGAAGAGCAGCATTACCTGCTCAAAGGGAAGGATATGGGCCTCCAACAAGGGCCGGAAAAATACTTGATCTAGCACCTTAAGAGCACGCACATGTGACCTCTCAGTATGGAACAGTTCTGAAAATAAAATAAAAATCATTTATTACTATGCGTTTAGAAATAAAAATTAAAACAATAATACTGTAAAAGTTTAACACACATTAAGATTGAATATTTGGTTTTCACCCTCACGATCATGTGCAAAACTAACATTAGTACGACTACTGTAACCTTTGCATCTCACTATTCCTCATATCTCATATCTACAACTTATTTACAATGTTGAGTCCTCTCACCATTTATCACTTCTTGTCGTTTCTTCTCTTTCGCAGTGAGCTGCTTGAGCTCTGTCTCATTGACGTTCCTCGTCCAGTCAGGTGGATCTGGCTCTGAGTCCATGTCCGAGTCCCAGGTGTCAATGCAGCCGCCAGATGTTAGCAACGGAGGTAACAGAGTCTCAGGCACACGAGATGCCACCCCAGTCACCATCTCCAGTGAGTTACTGGGACTGTCCAGGCTCCTGTAATGTCATAGCATTAGCAATCATTATCAAGCAACCTTTCAATAAGACAAAGGGACAAAAAAAAAACTGCTTTTATTATTTTATTTGATTTCTTTGTACACTAGGAAAAAGAAGTATTTAATCTTAACACACAAATCTTTAGAGTACTTGCAATTTGTTTTGATTGGACACTAAAGCATGCATCTTCAGGATCATACTATGGTAGAAACTAGTATCAATACTTATGGTACCGTATATGGTATGATATGTGCCGTTGATAAATATCAAAGAGAAATATGAGAGAGAGAGAGAGAGAGAGAGATTTAAACTTGACACTCTCTAGAATTAAATATTATGTAATTTTAATTTAAAGTTACTGCACTCTCTGAATATTTGTGTTTCATGTAAAAGCATTAATGTTTTACGACATCGCATGATACAATATAATGAGAATAAGTTTGTAACTCCTGACTAGTTTTTCTCAGTACATATACTGTACATACAACGTAATGTACGAGGATGCTCTCTACCTTTTTTTTTGTATACTGAAATAATACTCTTAAAGACTTATATGGCATGTAAAAAAGAATAATAAATAAGTTTTAATGTAAATAATGAAGCTCCAGACTTAAGAGTTTAAAATAAAGAAACACTGAGATAGAACTACTTTATAAAAATACCATTATGTTTTCTTACTCAACTTGATTGACAACATGACATTAAATGTGATTTTGAAAGAAAGCAAAACTCATATGCATAAATTATAAATATAAACAGGATGGTCACTTAAAAAATTATTGATTTTGCAACATAAATGTTTATTTATACACAAACTGAAAATATTCCCCATTTCCTGCAAGAAGTTGCTTGCAATGTAAAATCTACATTAAAAATTTATGATATATTAGTGTGAAAATCGCCTTTATAGAAAATAAAAATTACGCTAGCTTAGATCGCAAATTAGACAATAATAAAACATGTGAAATTTTGTTATTGTCTGGTATTTGTGTACAATTTTAATGTAATTCTGGGAAAACCTTAATTTCTCTTAATTTTAGTAAAAAAGAATTAAAAATTAAGAGAAAAACAAAAATCAAATCAAGAGAAATGCCAGGTGAGAAGTTTTTGATATTGCGTTGAGAATTTTTATGAAAGTAAATGAAGTATTTTGAAGCTTACCTAAGAGATTGTGTGGAGTTAGACGAACTGCCAGAGTTGTTATTGTTGCAAAAGCCATCTGCATCTACGTCACTGCAACAATTAAAGAAAACATCAATACTCCATGTCTGGGAATTAATATAAGAAAGCTCATACCAGGGAAAATATAATTTGTAGTTAATTAAAACATTTTTTTATTATTACGAATATTAGATACTATTAATTGTCATCACAATTAACGTGTTCCATTGTCTAATTTTTATATCGTATTGACGTAATAAATGACATACGTAAACCAATACGTATGTTGTATTGTTGAATAGAAAAATAGCAAACGCGTAATAGTAACTAATAAATAGATTTATTGTGCAATTAAGATGGAAAAATATACACAGTAGTTTCAACTTTTAAAATAATAATTAGAAAAAAATAAAGTAAAAAAAGAATAATTATTATGATTTATGATATTCCATAAACGCGTAATTTTTTCTTCAAAAATCATCCTGTCATATAGGCAACCATTTGAACAGTAAAGTGTTGCAGGTTGCATCTTACACAAGTTGCAGGCGCATAAATAAAGATGTCGGCTGCCATTAAAGCATTTTATTTAGATACTAAATTTAATGGACATAATTTACAAAACCTATCCCAAGTTTTTCTCATTTACCCTAAAAAAAGTATATGAATGGACTAGTCAGTCATTATAACATTATAAAAAAAAAGACTACTCGGGGGTAATAGTAATAATAAGAAAAAAAAAAAAAAAAAAAAAAAAGAACAATCTATTGTAATAATTTATAATAAAGATGGGATAGATCTAATGACAAAAGATGGGGGTGTAAAGTTGGGAGGGTGAGAAGAAGAAAAAGGAGTATAAGAGAGATTGGCTTTTTGCTTCAGACAATGACCACATTAATGTGGCGCCCAAGGCACAAAAAGCTCTAGTAAATTCACTCACTCGCTCACTATACTTAAAAGGTCAATCTAAAAGGTGATTTTTAGTAGCTATATAATATAATATGGTAAAAGATAAAGAGAGAGAGAGTGAGAGGGGTAGATAGGTAGGTAATGTGGCGCAGCAGGAAACTTACATTATATAAGTCTCTATATTTATACCAAACTATATTCACCTTATGTAATATAATAATATATACACCTATATATGCGTATTATTGTTATACATGCAGGGTTCTATGTGGATTGCCCTTTATTTTACTTCAAAATCAATCATAATAAAAGTTTGTCAGCTGGAAAATAATAAAAATATTTACGAGTGTGTTAATATATGTGTCAAAACAATAAACATATTTGTGTTAATATATTTTTATATATATTTAATATGACAACCTTGATTTTTATGATGTCTACGGATACGCAATTTTTTTACTTGAAAAAGAAAAGAAAAAAAAAGTTTAGACACATGATAACCATTTATCATCTTAAATTAATTGAACTTCATCAAATAATTTTTTTAATACAATTTAAAAACTAAGAAAAATATAAGAATCTTCGTTGTGAAACAGAATTTTTAAATACCAAGACAGCTAAAAAACAAAACACGCAACAAAATGACAGTTAAAACGACAAGGTTAATATTATATCCATCAAAAAAAAAAATATATATATATATTTTTTTGACACAAAATTAAAAAAAAAAAAATCTCACAAATACCAATCAAAACCAGCTGATTTTTATATAGTCAGAATAATAAAGTAGTTTATTTTGAAAATAACATAATCAAAGAGGAACTACTCTCACAAGGTATATTAGTTTTTTTGGACGAGCTACTATTTAGTATATATGACGTCACACTCTATAAGTGCGTACGTCGGCGGCGCCGTGCTCTATTCTCGTCTAAAGCATGATAATAATATAAGTTCGAGAAACACTAAGCTATAAACTTTTTTTCCCCCTTGCAAAAAAAAAAAAAAAAAAAAAAAAAAAAAAAAAAAAAAAAATCAAGTATAAACCTGTTGTGTTTGAGATTTTTTAATTAGTATGAAGTTAGAAGTTAAGATGAAGCACCAGGGGTTTAAAAAGTACAAAAAAGAATGAAGAAGCACTCTTGTCACGTCAATATATGTAACAGAGAGAAAGAGAGAGAGAGAGAGAGAGAGAAGTGATGGTTGTGGTGGAGAAGTACACTATATAATGACGTCACTACAGTTAATATCCACTCTATATAAATTAACAAGTACGCGTGTCTATATAGTAATCATTAAAACTTAATTTTCAAACTTTACTATAAAGTTATAAACTCTTCAATCTAACTTTGTTATGATCTTTTTTCATTCTTTCTCTTCCTCCTCCTCCTCCACCCCCTACCTACCTGTCTGATAAACTACGTCGCGGTACAGCTGAAAGTATCGCGCGTGGTATCTCCATATCAACATAAGGGTGGTGTCTGTCTATAGTATAGTAAATACTTATAAGTTGTACTTTAAAACTCTCCTATAGCTGCCGGTTAACTATACTAGTCCCTTGCTTGCTAACACTATATAACAACGATGAGCTGTATAGCTACAACTAGGCATATAGCCAAAGTAGAAGCTAGCAGCAAAAGTTAAAAAGTTACTCACACTCTTTCAGTGGGGGCGCCTAGGTGCTTGCTTTTACTCTAGCGCCGCCCTCGAACGATTCATTAACCAGGAAAAAATAAAAAAAAACTTTTTATGCATAATTATGACTATCAAATTAAATGTAATTTTACTACATCATGTTTAAAAAAAACAAAATTAACTTTATTTTGATGGGAAGTCTTAATTAAAAATTATACAATTTGTTGGATGATAAATTGATGAACTTAAAAGTTTTAAGTAACTTTCGTGGAAGTTAATATTATAATCTCTAGTGTTATCAAAATGCTACCCTAAATACTATACGTACTGTTACGTAATATATAACTTTGCTCTATGAATTTGTGAGCTGAAGTTAAACTTCGTTAGTAGTTTTTTTTTATTCGAATTAGTTTTTTTTTTTTTTTTTATTTGTGATATTTTTGTATTTGCATGTGCGTATGCAATATGCATACGTACCATTAAAAAGAAAATCATAAATTATGATGAGAAAATAAATTTATCTAATTGCTATACGAAATACAGCTTTACATTACTCGAAATAATTCGATAAAGATGCAATAAAGATTATATATATATTTTTTTATTAAAAAAAAAAAATAAAATAAAAAAAATAAAAAATAGCGCACAATAAATAATTTTAATGCACGTTTTTCATTTTTTTTTTTTTTTACTTCTTATTTTATGTAAGTTTACTTTAGGTTACAAGCCAAGCCATATCATATAATTATAGTAAATTCTAAAAGAGCATTATTAATTATTTTTATTATTATTACAATCATATATAATTTAATTCTAAAATCTACAAGTCTTTATAAGTAAAAGTATAGAGTTGAGTTTAAAATTTCAATACTATCCTAAGATGAAATAAATCGTTATTTTCATGTATAAAATGTTGTTGAAGTCATTAAGATATTGTTAACAACATCATTCACTGAAAAAATATATAAGATGAAAAATGTTCTGAACACGAGTCGATTCTAGAGTATTATATCTTCGGTAAGTTTTTTGTTTTTTTTTTTGTTTTTTTTTTAATAAAATCCTTGTTATATAAAAGAAGGCCACCAGGAGATTAATTTTTTCTCTCTCATTTCTTTTTTTTTGCTGTTCTCAGATAGTCTTACTGTGAGAGAAGCTCATTTCCAAGTTTCAATAGCATTAAGTAGCAGAAATGTAACAATGGAACACGCGACTTTGTGTGCAACGTGAATAAGCTACATTGAATAAAATTGATACATTGATTGATTGGGTATAGTATCGATCTAGCGTCACCGTCAGCACACGGGTAAAAACACGAGGCAAGCCATACAAACGTTTATATTATATATACATAAACATCAATTTAATACTCACGTGCTTTTACTGTTAGAT
Source organism: Ecdyonurus torrentis (assembly GCA_949318235.1). Classification (NCBI taxonomy): domain Eukaryota; kingdom Metazoa; phylum Arthropoda; class Insecta; order Ephemeroptera; family Heptageniidae; genus Ecdyonurus; species Ecdyonurus torrentis. Next base: position 37,829,875 of record OX439128.1, read on the forward strand.
AAGTTAGGATCGCTAGTTTTGCGCCTTTCCCGTAACTGCCGCTGTAACAAAACAAAAAAACAAACAAACGTTATTTACATAATATCAAAAATAATAAAACAAATTATACAATTGTCAATTATTTAAATAGTGCATCATGCATAGTTTACATTATAATATAATTGCAAGGGTATATGAATGATATTTCATATACAAACAATACTATTTTACTCCTTGTATAGCAGTTGTGCTTCAATTATAATGTTTACATAATAATTATTTGCTCAATCATCGTATCAATAATATACATTGACAACTCGATAATTAATTAAAATAGCAATATTTCTCTATGAAATTGTATTCCTACATATAAAATTATGTTCATTGATTTGGAGCTAAATTCTTATTATCAATTATTATAATGATAATTTGTTTTTAGACGGGAATTAGAAGCAGATATATAGGGGTAAGAGAAAAGGATCTTGCAATGTTTGTGCAGCTATCACTATAATTTTGATTCAGTGCCAAATTTCGCGCATGTTGCATTTGATTGTACACAATACAAATCTTCCGTGAGACTTAATTTAGATGCGACACCTTCCTTTAAAAAAATTCACTCTAATTTATTATATGGTCTCTCTCTCTCTCTCTCTCTCTCTCTCTCTCTCTCTCTCTCTCTCTCTCTCTCTCTCTCTCTCTATTATAATAGAAATTTAATAAACTTGCCAAATTTCAAGATTTGAATATATAAAGTAAATAGTAAAAGTAAAGTAAACCAGGTCGATACGAATAATATAATAAAGTTAATTAGGCAGATAAATTTGAATGACGTGAAGATGACAAGAGAGAGAGAGAGAGAGAAAGAGAGAGAAATATAAATTATTTTATCAAACTTTGAGAATACCATTTTGTCAACCTCAATTTTTATATGACGAGTCAGCGACCCTACTTTTTTTTTCTAGCGATAAAAGCTTAAGGCTTGAGGGAAGAAAAATGTGTAGATATCAATTCAGAATGATCTTTTTTAGCTCCTATTGTTAGTCGACACCTCTTTAGGGATTTATTTCCATTTGGAATGATAAAGACTTGTAAAACGTTCTAATGTATATATATATATATATATATATATGCTTTCCCCTTCTGAAATTTGAGCCTAAGTAGTTTAATCTCCTACTGATATTTCCAGGATTTTTATACTTAGATATAAATATACGTTATCTGCACACTAGATACAACATTATTACTGGAAATATCTGAACACAAAAATTTAGGCAAAGTAAAGTAAAACGGGGAAAGAGAGAGAGAGAGAGAGAGAGAGAGAGAGAGAGAGAGAGAGAGAGAGAGAGAGAGAGAGAGAGAGAGAAGTTTGATTTGTTTAAATAATTGTTCGCCTTTTTTTGAGAATTAAATCTACTCAAGCAAAAACTTAAAACAAAAAAGCACGCAATTATATATAAATGAAATAAAAGTATAATGAAAAAAAAAAAAATAAAATAAAAAAAAAATAAATAAACTTATCGCTAACTTTGTTTATTATTTAAGTCGTTATCCTTTTGTATAGTAGAGGAAAAGACTGAGATTGTATGTTTTTGATGTGGATTGTTTGGGTGTGAGTGGTGTGGTGTATATGATGCAGCGTTGAAAGAAAAGATCGAGGTCGCGAGGTAGGTTATTGGCAGTCAGATGTCACGATGAAGTAAGCAGAGAGTGAGTGAGAAAGAAAGAGAGAGAGAGAGAGAGAGAGAGAGAGAGAGAGAGAGAGAGAGAGAGAGAGAGAGAGAGAGAGAAAGAGAGTCGCTTATACATGGGCGGGGTTGGTTGTGCGGAACAAAATCAGGTGAACGAAGGAAGGAAGAAGGAGCCGCCCCGAGCCAAAGACAGAGAGGGTTTTTATATATAAGGGTTGGTTGGCAAAGAGAGCAAAGCTCTCTCTCTCTCTCTATTGCTATACCGACCGCCCTTAGCTCGTCTCTCTCTTGCTCGACGACCATGCGATCAATATACGCTAGAACCACACACACAGAAAACAGTAACGTTTCGTACCATAGGCCACATAGAATAGAATGAAAATAATAATAATATGTATATATAAACATATAAAAAAAAAGACAGTCACATCATTTGCCTCCTTATTATATTATATGTCCGAGTCACACGCCATGACTGCTATCAAATTGCCTTCTATTTGTATAACAAATTTTATGGAAAAAAAAAAAGTGAGGAATAAATCATCGTAGCACAAACTTGCAAAACAAAATACAAGCAGAAATAGATAATAGTATAAATACGAGAGAATGTGGTTTAATCAATACTATATAATAGTACTACTGTACTAATATTGATACTCATCAAAGCATGATGAGATTGGAATACGATCTTTTATTGCGTATAAATACAATTGGGGAAACCATAGTGCAGATGATTTTTTTCTTCTTCTGGGTTTCCATTTTGCACTTTCACTTGCTTCTAGCATGAGTGTTTGCAAATTTAATATTTTTTTAATCGACCTCAAACTCGAAGTCTATATTGCTATGAAAAAATTGTATGCACAAAACTCGGATTCCTTTATATTTTGAAAATCAATCTGTCTTATGACAAAATGAAATATTGAAACGAATACTATTAAGAGTATTGAAAATAGCTCACAAACATTGAAAAGTTTAATCCTGCTTTTTACATTGTCATTAACCGTCGGTAATCTACTTCAATCGAATGAACGTTGTTGACAAAACAAATACACAAAGATTATCAGAGTTTGCACTTGTATTTTTTGCAATTTGATCGTTTTATGTTAACATTATACATGATACGTTGAATGAGCTCACGTCAATCAAAATAAGTCATATTACATATATAAATATTATATATTTATATGCGACATTGATGATAGAGTATCAATTAGAAAATAAAAAATAGTTTTGCTTACCTTTTGTACACGTTCTTTGTAACTTTCAGATCGGTTGATGGAGGTTGCGGATGGTTTGCGGTTTCCTAACACCGGCAGTGGTGGTTGCAAGGGCGCACTACAACAAGATGAAGATAATAATAATAATAATTATGGCCTACATATTAATAACACACTATACTTGCAAATAATAATGACAGAATGACAGCACAGTTAATTAGTTAAAGGAAAAAAAAAAAGTGAGAAAGAAAATATGAATGTGTGCAATAAATGTTAAGGGAAATTCAAAAATATCTAAACTGTACGGATATTTTGTTGTACTTCCTACTTCCTGATTTGATTTTCAGAATTTGATAAATCAGAGCGACGATAAATTTGGATTATGCTTGTTTTTAGGTACATAAATAAACATTAAATCAATTTTTTTTAACGGGTTGTTTGTGTATTACACTCACACACACATAAAGTATAAAGGGAAAGCTAGATGATATATATAAATTTCTTTTAAAATGGTATTTAATGCACATTAAAAAGAAATACGATAGAATTACATTTATGTACTTAATAGAACTATATTATGGATTTTTTTTAACAATCAAATGCAATTTCATTGAATCATTCATTTGTATAAAAAGTACTGTTAAAGCTTGCATTGAAAACTTGGCTTGCAATCTCTCTCTCTCTCTCTCTCTCTCTATCCTCCCTTACACTAAAATTACTTTTGCATTGAAAAAGTTGCGGACACCAGGGGAAAAAATAGGATCAATACCAGTAGGACGCCCCATCATATACCCATATAAAAAGTTTTATTTTTCTCTCTTTTTTTATCTACATAAGTGCATTTGAGAGTAAGCTACAAAAGCAAATATTAAACCAAAGTAAATTCTTGCTACACATTAGGTATAGGTGACCTAACTTTGACCTTTCTGATCATCTATATACACGGTATATATTCCCTCCCCCCACCCCCTTTCCTTTCGCCCCCACGTCTATCAATCACCTCAAGCATACATTTTAATACACCTATACAAACACGCATTAGCAGCATCTATCTCAGTTTTCATTGTTAAACAAAAAATGAAAATATAAACATGTCATTAACATGCAAAAATCTATTCCATTTCAATACACGACTTTAGGCATCAACTATTATTATTATTATTATTGTAAATTATATAGTAAAAACATAATGATTTTTTTATGCAATTAATAAATTTTCAACGATAAAATAATAATAAAAAATTTCGCAAGTTTTGTATTTCTTTTACGCGTTATATATTTTATATAAAAGAAATGAACATCAATTACATTCAACCATAGAAACTAATGATTGTTAAACGTTTCTAATTGAATTATGAAGTGATTTATTACACAACATTATTGCAGCTTACAAGTTCTTTTTATAATCACATGACTTATTCTTATGATGCAAATGCAAAATAATGCTAAAATAATAATAATAAAATCTTATTTTTGTTTTTACAAATTTCAACAATTAAATTTACATTGGACATAATATTATGTATAAATAAAAATTCCCTTCATAAAACTGTAATTAATTAATACTGGATAAAATAAAATTAAGGCGTGACACAAAACGTAAACAAAGATGTCTGCCGTCATACAACTTGTCGACTGTTTGTTCCTTATTTTATTATATTCAGTTAAACAAAAATATCCTTTCAATTTAATTTAAAATAAGCACGGAAATCACAAAATAATGTATATTATATAATATAAAAGTTACCTTTCATGTTACGGTATTTCATAATATAGATTAAAACTGTATATCTTGAAAAAGCTTACAATACTTCAGTATATATGACTAATTATAATATATAAAATAAATTTAAATATTTCATATTATAAAAATACAAGAATCTGTGAAAGTTTTATTATATATAACAATAAATTTACCCTTTGGCAATTTTAATATTTTTGTACAACTTTTTATTTTATGTCATACAAATATAGTTTTTTTCTCCATCATTTGTTTTTCCTTTAAAATATTATATTACAAAACACTTAGTAATTAGTGTCACGCTATAATAATAATAATAATAAAAATCTTACGTTTCTATACTATGTTCATTTTTATTACGATTATTTGTAGAACAAGACGAAGTTGTTGTAATTACGTTGATCGGTAAACTTTTCTTACGTAAAGCAAACATAAAGACGAAAGATAAAACTGAGCTAAAATAATATTGTACATTTCAACTTACTCGAATTATCAACTGAAAGCGGAAGGATATGAAATGACAGAGAGAGAGAGAGAGAGAGAGAGAGAGAGAGAGAGAGAGAGAGAGAGAGAGAGAGAGAGAGAGAGAGAGAGAGAGAGAGAGAGAGAGAGAGAGAGAGAGAGAGAAAGAGAGAGAAGGAAAAAAGTCTGACGACAACGTCCTTTTCATTATTATTTTCTTTCTAATACACTTAACTTAACAATAAAAAAAAATTATAGGGAATAATGAAAGGAACATAATTTTATATAAATAAATAGAAGTTATTAATAATATGAGAAATTCTAAAAAGTAAAATAACACCAATGAAAATATTATATAATATTAAGAAAATCACAAAAAAAAAAAAAAAAAAAAAAAAAAAAAGGACAAAAGCATAGAGTTTATTAAAAACAAAATTGGGTCATTGATTTTGAAAAGCCCAGCCCAAAAATTCATTTTCTTTACTGTTGGCAACAGACGGGTCCAAGTCAACAAAAGAAAGAGGGTTTTCACTTTGACTATATTGTTTTTATAAGAATAAGCAAGTCAGTTCTTAATATATACCTTCGTTTTCGTTACGTTAATGTATTCTGTATTTTGCAAATCAACCTATTTCAAATTTTTATTTGCCACGCAAGATTTTTTTTCTTTCTTTCTTGTTTAATTTATTATTCTATATTCTTTTATTTATAAATTAAAAATCAATTTTTCGTGGAAGTTATTATATAAATTTTAAAATAAAACCAGAAACAGTTATATTCACAATGTAATAATTGTTTTATATCTTTTTAAAATAAAATATTCTTATATTACCCTAAGTTATTATAAAAATCAACAGAAAAGGAGAAAAATTGAAAGATTTAAGATTTAAGATTTTTTTTTATTATTTTTTTTTTTACCCCCAGATGCATAAATAATATTCGCAAAACTTTTAAACTGTGATATTTGAATGACTTATTTGAGAGGCTGAAATTGCAGTTAGCTTGCAGCAATAACCTTGCCTGTTTGTATGTATGTATATGCATGTACCACTAGGATAGCTATACATACAGCAATATTCAATAATATTCATGACACGAAAGTGGACGATATTGACCTTGGTCCTAATGAAATTATGGTCTCTCAACTTGCCCTGCGAGTAAAAAGATCTCGACCTATCTCATTCGTATAACTTAAAAAATGACCTCATTTTGTCTATATAGAATATCTTATATTATAATACTTATACTGTAAGTTTATACAGAAAAACAAAATGTGAAATAATCAATACATATTATACTAAATAATAAATAAAAAAAAAAGGGGGGAAAGCTGCTATTTTTATACATTTTGTTATTTTTCTCCATTTTTTTTTACTATTATTTTATACTCTAAAGTTTAGCTGAAAACAAATTTAATGATTTGCTTTGTTTCAGTTGTGACTGTGTGTATAAATAAAGGCTAAACCATTTAAATTAATCAAATTTGTATCTACAATCTATTCTAAAAAAAAAAAGTAAATAAAAAGGGAAGAAAAATTTGATTAAAAGGCACGAGGAGAGTAGAAAAAATATACATAACACAAGGAATATATGACCATTTATATATATATATATATATATATATATATATATATATATATATATATATATATATATTATATATATATATATATTATATATTATATATATATATATATATATATATAATAATAATAATGTTATATATTATTATGCACAGAAACAATAAATTACGTAATTTATAATGCATTGAATTATGATATGATGTTATGCACGAATGTTGCATAATATTATGCATTGTTATAGTAAATTTATTATGATCTATTATAAACGTATTTATTTTTGTCCGTGTATAAAATATAAATTGTAACTACTGTAATTACTTACCCAGAATCCACGTGATTATGGTCCATATTGGAAGAATCTGCACCTCGATCTTCGTTTCCTTCTCTCAAAGCATCTACTGCTCTCCTATTTGCAGCAGCACCGGTTGTTCTATCTCCTGTAACACCAAACCATTCGCACCGTCAGTCCATCTCTTTCTGCCTTTCTTTTTTTTTT
>OX439128.1:37842040-37908173 GCA_949318235.1 Ecdyonurus torrentis
GTGTTCTATAGACTTCTTGTTTCAATATTATCTATGTGTCAGGACTATACATTACTATATAATATTATAACTTTTGAATTACAAATCAAGTTTTCAATATAGACTTCTATGCTGTGATTGTATGTAATCATGAACAAACATCATTTTTTTTTTAAATTTAGCATCTAATTAATAAACTAAACTATTAGGTTATAGTACACGCCCAAAAAAATGAATACTAAAAATGTAATAGGTATAGACATATAACCTAGAACACAATAATACTACAAAAATACCTAATAAAGGTGTGACTCACTTAGATTATGTGGTATTGTAGTTTATAACTACCTGTCCCAAATTCAAGTGTACCTATTGCAAAATACAGGATTCATGTACCTGCCATAGGTATACAAATCATTTTCCGTGTACAGTCTTTTTACCAAAAAATTGATTTCATTGGCATATGAAAATAACATAATATATAAATGGAGTTTAGCGTCAGCTGAAATCTCCATCTGATTGCATTGTATGGCCATAAGACAATAGAAACCAATTATTTAGTGAAACTGTTCATCCAACAACATGGACATATTATAGAATTTTATTGATATGTTTAAGCAACAAATTATAGTATATTAAAAGAATAATTATAATTTTTATAATTAATTGTATATTATAATAACGTCAGTTATGGTGATAAAAAAAAATTGATCTTCACAATGAAAAAAAAAATTAGTATAATTTATTATACTAATGACAGGTGTAAATTGCAATAGGAAAATGTTAGCCTGGAACAGGTATATTATACTGTAATACACTACAATAATACTTAATGCAGGTAAAACAGGTATATCTTACCTGGATTAGGTTACATTGAAGTGTATATCAAAATACCATGAGGAAAATATATTTACCTATTGCAAATCAGAGGATTTAATAAATCCTAAATCCGATTTATTAATACACGGAAAATAAATCATACTTAAGGTAAGTAAATGTAATAGGTAGACATATAACCTAGAACACAGGTATTATTATACTACAATAATATTTAATACAGGTACACTATGCTACAATAAAGGTGTGACTCACTTAGATTAAGTGGTATTGCAGTTTTATAACTACCTGTTCCAAATTTAAGTGTACCTATTGCAGGATACATAGGTAGTAATTTTTTTCCGTGCTACTTTTTATTGAACTGACTGAGAAGAGCCTAAATTATGTAGAGTAAAAATAAATAAAATCAGGTGTCAATAAGTAAAAAATTGAATTATATTTGATTATAAATATGTTATATTATATTATGTCAGTATTATATTTGGAATGTGAACTTACACTGAAAGATTTATTTTCAACGATTGTTGGCACATATTAAATTTTAAAATGATATCAAATTTGATGTCAATATACGATTAAAATCTGAAGTTTGTGAACCCTTCTTTATTATTGATGACTTCTTTTTTTTTTTTAACAAAAGGGGGTAAAAATAAATGGAATGCAAAGTTATGAAATTAAAAGTTAAACGTACAAACTGGCATATATATATATATATTTTATATATATATACTGTATATATATATATATATATATATATATATATATATATATATATATATATATATATATATATATATATATATATTATATATATATGTTTTATGAAGTGCTAAAACCACATTAATTGTCATTAAAACAAGAGATTTTTAATTTTTTTTTATTAGTATTATTCTTTAGCTTTTGACCTTCAATTCTTTGACGTCTTTATGATTAAATTTTTATTTGTGTGTTGGTGTCAAGATAATTTCTTTATCGACTATATAAGAAAGTTTAAGAAGAAAAAGGAAGAAGAAGATATGGTGTGCTATATATAGAAAGTGAATTATATGCTAAGTTGTTACCCAACCTTGTCATTACCCCCCTTGACCTTTCCTCTTTTCTTTTCAAGTGATCACTTCGTTACTTCAAGCAAGAGAGAGGAAGAAGAAGAAGAAGAAGGAAAAAAAAAATCTCGAGTACTCACCGCAATGTAATGTATTTATGTATAATATGTAATGTAATAATCGCAATTTATCCTCTATAAACGTTAACTGAACTTTTTTTCTCTTCTTCAATTTTTTTTTTAAATCTATATACCACTTGAAAATATGAAACTTAATGAGAATTTGTGTTATATGAAGCAATTTTTTACCCCAGCAAAAAAATTTTACTGCATTTTTCAAGCCTGTAAGAAATATTAGCATTTTTACAAATACACCCCAAATAAACAATAATCCACCAAAGAAGTCTATATAGATTTTTGTTTTCTTTTCATTTCCACTTGTGCTTTATATTAAAAAATTATTGATTCATGCAAAATTATTGCTTTAAATTTCGAGTTTTGTAATAGGTGAACTGCTTTGTTTTAGCTACAGCAATTGCCTCAATAATCTAGATCTTTTAGGGGGATACTTACTTAAATTCTATATATATATATATATATATATATATATATATATATATATATATATATATATATATATATATATATATATATATATATATATATATATATATATATAAGTGTGTGAGTGTGTGTGTGTGTGTGTATATATATATAAATATATTCAAACAGCAGATATAATATACAAAATTAAGCCATATTATAATTCAATATAATAATAATTAATAATATTTATGCATTATCAATCTTAAACTGTTAAAATTTAATATTTTAAATAAAAATAATAAAATATAAATTATGTAGAATATTTCAAATTACAGAGAGCGAGAGAGCAGGAGTATTTGAGGTGAGCACATTAGTCGGTTATTCTGTCAGTGTTAAATTATCAATGAAATTATTGCTTGTATCTGTCAAGAGTGAAAAAGTGAATGGCGACCGATGTGTTGGTGATATTTTTGACTCGGGGTGTAAAACTGCGTGGTGATGAGGTTCACTCACTCACTAACTAACTCACCCATGCCTAATACCAAGGCCACGCACTACATCTATTTATTCATTCCCAGCAGCATCTTTAAGTCACACTACCAGCTCGTGGAGATACATTTCATAATTCAGTATTCTCAACGATTCTACAGGTACGATAGGACACAAACGATTTTTTAAAATTTCGCGTGTCATTTGTTCAATATTAAAATATAGGGAATTACGCCAAAAAATTGACAATCGATATTAGCGTGTCCAATCGTACCTATACTCGACTCAAAAAACCCGAGTTACCTGCCGTTCGACCTTTTACGGTATCGCCCAGCCGCCCCCCTTCTCCTCAAATGTGACAATGGGCGATACTTTAGGCATGCCCGATTTAAATCGACTGAGGTTTTTTGAGTCGAGTATATAAAATCGTTGAGTATTCTTAAATACAAATTTCACTGATACATCTACAATGTATTACTTATAAATCCAAACAGTAAATCCGTATTACTCATAAACTTCTTCTCAAAACTATATTTATGCCCCAAAAATAATAAAATAATAATAATAAAAAAAAAAGCTGAAAAACTATTCATATACTTAGATTTTTCAACGTTTTCTACAACAAAATATACATGATTTAAACTTATTAATCATTTTTACTATATTTAATTTTTAAAACCATGCATTTAAAATAAAACAAAATTAATGATAATAAAAGTGTAGTTTTTAAATTAACAAACTTAAAAATACAGTTTGTATATTATATTATAAATGTTTTACTTTTTGTAAATAGCAAATAACTATTGCAAAATTTGCAATGTTGCAGCTATATACAAAGTGTAGAAATTTTGTAATACAAGAAAAATAGAAACAGCTTATTTCAGCATCACGCGTGCAAATCAAAAATAGATTGAAAAACGAAGGTATAGAAAACATATTTCTAAATTTAAAAAATGAAACACACAAAAAAACTATTGATCAAACAATACCGTGAGATATTTTTTTGATATATTTCAAAGTTATATATATCAAAGTCACGATAAAATGACATAAAAATATATTAAAACTCTATATAACTTTTCTTGATACTTATATATATATATATATATATACTGTATACATATATTTTTCACATGTAAGAATTATACATATATATGACAAAGAAAAATACGCGTAGTAGAATGGTTCGCTACAATAATTAAATCTAAAAATGAATTTATGCACTAGCACTTCCTGTATAATTCCAGCTGGGTGTTTTGTATATATTATTAACTCGTGCAACACAAAGGCCTATATGCTATATGGCGAGTGAGTCCATATGATGTGAAATGTGACGAAGAGAACGAGTAGGAAGAGGAGGACCAAGGGCAAACAAGGGGAACATGTAAGTATAACAATTTTTGGCACCAAGCCTCATATATATAGCTTCTATATAGTATAGTCACCACATACACACTATTTTGACTCAATAAACATAATAACGTCACCAAAATATTTTCTTATAATACGTACGCTTTGATTAACAAAGAATTAAATTATCGTATGTAGTTTTTAACCTGAAATCTTTTATATTTTTAATGTGTAATGTTATTTTCAGTATATATAGTCCCCATATTATTTTACTGTGTGTTTATTTTAAATGCGCATTTGAGAGAGAAATGAGGGTTAACGCTTTTGTCAAAAAAGAATATCAACTTCGTATAAAGTAAAATTACATCTCAAGGTTTTCTTTTATATTGAAATTTATACGCCCTTTTTGTTCTCCAAACAATATGATATCAAGTTTCAAAATAAAGAAATAATAATAATATTAATAAGGTCAATATTTACATTTATTGAAAACTGAGGCTTTTAGAAGACTGAAAATTAAACGTTATTTCCCCATACTTATATTGATGATACATATATTAAAACATTAATAATAGTTATACAATATAATTAGTCTTTAATTGGATATATTAAAAAAAAAAGGCTGGTTTTTAGTTTGTATTGTGATACTGATGAAAAAAGTAAGCAACATTAAAAAAGGCCATAATGCTACAAGTGATATGACAATCAGCATATGGAATTATCATTTGTGTATACAGACAACAATGTATGTTTTATAGCGTAAAGCAAAATCATTATTGGCTACTCTCTCTCTCTCTCTCTCTCTCCCTACTTTTTTAAGAATCAACTTGTTGCTACGTCAATAACTGAGAGAAATATGGACGAGTCCGTCATCTAGAGACGAGAGAGAGACGTCTTAGAGAGAGAGAGAGAGAGAGAGAGAGAGAGATGGAAAACGTCGATCGTTTAGCAGAAATAATGAGGCCGCATAAAGCACACGGCAAACCTTTGTAGTATACGTAGCAAGCACGGCATCAATCTATATTATGAACTTGTATAAAAGGTTGCTCTGGGCAACCAAATGGTAGATAGCTCAATGCAAGCTAGAATTATAAGCTGCCCGGGTGCACGAGCGGTATTATCAATGTGTTGGTGGTGATGTAATATATATATACACATACATATACGTTGTTCACTTTACACTGGTGGTGAGGGGGTGGTTTAGAAAGAAAAGAGATAGAGAGTCCATTAGCTGCGACATACATAGAGAGAGAGAGAGAGAGAGAGAGAGAGAGAGAGAGAGAGGGAGAGAGAGAATAACTTGATAATGGCTTTTCATTTACTTTATATAATATTTTAAAATGTCTTAAAATATTAATTTATTTCTGCTAAAAATATTATGTACGCACAATAAATAATAATAATATATATATATATATATATATATATATATATATATTTTAAAAGTTTGTAAGTTTAAATTTAGAAAGTTTATAACGCAAATGAAAATAAACAATATCTTATTTGAGAATGAAGCGCCTTGGAAGTTAGGCATACTGCATGACATATTTGCGCAACTGGTTGCTGTACTGACAGGGGCACATGATCGCGTGTGCTAGATATATACAATTTTAATACCGCAAGTACAGAATTATTATATAATCACGTGGAGTATCTCACTTTATAAAATGGAATATTTTTACATAATAATACGATAGAAAATACCAACAAAATTTATACAATCTACGCTCCATGCTATTTTTTTTTTATATATTATTATTATAAGAAAAAAAATCTTTATCATAACTTCTTTTTTTTACAGCTGATCATTTTTTAAACGCAATATTCCAGTAATAAAAAGAAGCATCTTCCCCATAGCACTGTGGATTTTAATGAATGAACGTGATTTTGAGCCAATTTTTTTCTTTCTATTTTAAAGTTAAAACTTTTTATTCATACAATGCAGACGTGAAATGTTATTAATGGTGCGCAATTTAGCTTCGGGCATATTACAATATTACACATACACACCCACGTATGAAATGAAACTTCAACCCACGCGATAAATACTAAAATTTATTACTATAGAGTGAACATATTTTACATATTTGTGTACGAACTGTACGTTACTTTTCAATAAACTTTTTATAAAATAGAGATAGAGAGAGAGAGATCAAAAAGAATGTGTTATTTTGGTATACTGCGAAGAAAAAGTAATTTAAATAAACAAAATATAAACGTTTTCATAGCACGGAAATGGACATAGAAAAATAGAAAAAAAAATGTCGTTTATAGATTATTGGAACGTTGCAAACATTTTTATTTTTCTATTCACCCCTTTATTATTATTATTTTATATATGATAATATTTTCAAAAACATTTATGTCGCATATAAACGGCGCAGAAAAAATAAGGGTGCAATAAATTCCTTGTTTCCCTCCATAGTATTTAGAGTGACATTATATAATCGTGTGGGTTGAGTGATATAAAAAAAAAGTATTATGTTATAGTGCATATATTTAAAAAATTATTGCATGCATGTTAGCATAACATTCATAACAACACAAAAATAAAAATGTAAATTATAATAATAAAACTTCCACACAAAAAAAATACCAAAATATAGAATTATACTATTTTATTATTATGTTATGGAAGAACTTTTACATAACTTGAAACAAAATAAGTAAATTGAGGAACTAATAGACAAATTAAATGTCCCGTGGAATATAATGGACACTTTATATTGTCATGATAGCGGAGAAAAAAAAATGTATATGTTAGTAAATTAGTAACCATTGTTGTCAGGAAAAGTCCTAATAAGTGCTATACGGTAACGTAATGATTTTTACCGTGGTACTCACAAAATTATGGCTTTTCACATAAAAATACTTATACCTTTTTTTCCGCTAAAATAACGATATATATGCGTTATAGTGCAGAATGAAGAAGTAATATCTCACCCACATTCATCTCTCAAAAATTTCAGAGAGCTTAGATTTTTATGAGGATGATAGGCTATATTCCATATCAAATCCTCTTTTATTCACCGACCAAAACCTCACATACATACGTATATATATACATATATATATATATATATATATTTGAATGGCTGCACTATACAGTCATTAATAAACATTATTATACTAAGAATAGGTATTATTTACATATAATCCTATAAGCTAACCCCTCTCTTGTACATTTTTTTTTCTTGTACGTTAGTTAAGTGAAGTATATAATCAATAGTGTACTGTAGTAGAGCTATGGATGTAATTTTTGTACGCGTGCACATGATTGACGCATGCTGGGAGAGGAATTTAGTCGCGTGCCGGGAGACAGCTTGACAAAGTACTGTTTCCGGTCTTTCTCTCTGTTGAGTCTACTACTCAAATGTTATACTTTTTTTTTGTACATGTGTAACGTTACATCATCATAATATGAGGACAACAAGTCTTAAATAAACATATCAACTCCATATAAAAACACTCTGCTAAATAGAATAGATGATATAGGCAACTTCACATAATCAGCACTTGTCTTTGGCAAAGGTTCATCAGGTTGATCACTGGCAAAGGTCATCATTAGTTTTATGTTAATTTTGGCCTGATATATAGGGCTTACGATTTAACATGTTTTAAACATTCTGAAGCAAATTCATGGTAAGCCCTATACTAGGCCAAAATTAACATAAAACTAATGATGACCCTTGCCAGTGATCAACCTGATGACCTTTACCAGTGCTGATTAATGTGAAGTTATCTATAAGGACTAGAAAATATGGACTTAATATTGATTTATAAACGTGGTTGACTTTGACGAATAATTTATTTAGTACTTGCAATATTCTATAGAGCACACGGACAGAATACATTATGTAATTTATGCTACATAATATGCAGCATTAATGATGCTACGAGAACATTGTACATTGGAACAATATCAATACTGCTAGTGTACAGAATAATATTTATGTTTATAAAATATAGTTATTACGTAGTATAGCATGACATTATGTTGTAATAAACAAATTGTGCTGGAAATGATCAAGTATAATTATTACGTATATGTATTTTTGTCCGTGCATAGTTTTTAACATTTCGAATTCATTTACTATTACATATCCATATTGGATTGGTTGTTTGAATGTGAATTTATTGATAATTGAAAGGATTATGGTTACGGACAATTAATAATGATAATAATAATATAAAAATATCAAAGTTGTTATGATTTTATAAAGACGTAGAACACCTTGAACAAAAAAAAAATCTAATAGCCTAACAAATATCAATGTTGATTTGGCCGGAGTCATTGATTTCTAATTTATTTTCCATTCACGAAATTGCAGATGCGGGTTTATGACGTCACAACTCACCTGTTTCCGCTCGCGTGTACTAGTGAGCTGTGACGTCATTAACCCGCAACTGTCATTTCGTGAAGGGAAACTAAATTAGAAATCAATGCCTCTGGCCAAATCAACATTTGATACTTACATAGGCATGTTATAGGATTAGGATATGTTTTGTGTTCAAGGTGTTCTACACTTATAATTGAATTACGGATTTTACAAATAATCCAGTAAACTCAAGACTATAAGTATGAATATTTTCTGTTAAACGTCAGATACAACGTAGAATACATAATCCCTTTAGATTTTTGTATTTGCAGAAAATATATTCTTATAATATAATACTCAACTTTATAAAGTATAAGCAAGACTGAGAAAGGAGGGAACGTCTCCCCTTCTTGAACAGTCTTATCTAAATTGTATATGTGGGGAGGGATAGAGAGAGAGAGAGACAGGTACCTTACTCAATGTTAACTTGAGTCTTATAATATTGTACAAAACATGAGAAACAGCTATAGCTCGTCGCAATAACCAAGCCATTGTATATTATACGTATCACAAGCAATTTTTATGTGAACGACATCTACTCGAGAAACTGTTCAAAACCATATAATATAATTATATCATCTCAAACTCACAGTATACTTTATATACAATTTAAATCAGTTGCTGTATTATAGTAAACTCAACTAAACACTATAGTATAATCAACCACAGAATACCTTTGTTAAATCAGCAATTGTTATACGTAGCTATTGTTACTTCTTAGACGAGCTTTTTAATTATTAAAGGTTTAAGATGTGTAAAACTATTTTCAAACAGTATTTTGGAATTTTACTTTTAAGTAAACAAAAATAGCATCTTAATAACGTCACTATATTTTCTGCACATAAAAAGAGAAGTCAATAATAGAAATGAAATGTATAATTAAAAAATATTTATTTCCTTTTTTTTTTTTTACGTAGAGACAAATAAATGAAACGTCAATCAGTGATCCTATTTTTAAAAAAAAAATGTTTGGACGATATATTTATATATACACATTGGCCATTTCTATTCTAAAATACAAACTAGTCAAGAGAATTATATTTGTATTTTTGCGTGAGCTTGGTATATGAGGGGGAAAAAAAAAAGAAAAAAGAAAAAAAGAAAAGAAAAGGAAGCCACGAAAGTTTAAGTGTGTGACGAATGTCTCTTAAGTGTCATATTTTACCTATACGGTTTCCATTATATAATAACGTTTAAAATATGAACAAAATAATATAAAAATAAATAATTTTACACATCGTTTGGTTAGCCGCACTATAATTTTTATCTCTAGCCAAAATTATCCCGCGGAAAATAACATTATAATATATAACAAAAATTTAAAAAGAAAGTCATTGTTTTGTTTATATGTTCCAAAACTTATCTTATTTGAGTTGAAGTAATATATTTTATCTCTACAAAGCAAAGAAAAAAATCACCATAGAAAAACAAATTATTATTTTTATGATAATTACTTCATTAAAATATACTTAGAATGGAGTTCAACCTACGCCCATTAATATAGAGGAAACAAAGAGAAATAAACAAAATATTTAGTTGCTAATTATTTCAGTATATATAAGACTAAGCGAATATTTGCACAAAAATCTTTACAACTTCTTTGCACTATTTGCCAAAATTTGTGATATATCTTCCATTCATTCTTTAACGGTATACATATACTGTATATAGAAGACAGATACTGTATAGAAGACAATACATTAAAGTTTTCTCAATTTACAAAATTAGATGAGATTTCTCTCTCTCCCTCCCCCCCTCTCATTATACTGGAGATCTATATTATACTCTCTATGTGTTTTATAATGAACATAGGGTACATTATACTCTAATTAATTATTCAATTAGTATAAAAGTGGGTCACTGTTTCTATTGAATATACATTATCAAGGTTAAAATATATTTGAAAAATATAACAATTTTTGTTATCATTTTAATTATATTTTTATATCTGCGAGGCAAAATTTCCGCTGTTCTCAACATCATCATTATCATCACCAAGTGTATAAACAAAAGAAAATGTAATTAATTTTCACTGCCACTGTGAAACACAACTCTCTCTCTCTCTCTCTGCTATAAAAGTATTAAAAAATTGACAAGAGCAATTAAGAGCTAAAATTGATTAAATGTCATAAATGTATATATAAAAAATCAATAATCAATGTCATCTAATTAATTTGTTTCACACTTTATCAATTTACTAACGTAATTAAAAAAATATCGCTTTTAATGATAAGTGACAGTCATTATTGTCTTTTATAAATATTAAAAAAAAATATTGAGTTATTAAGTTAATCATGATGTTATTAAATAAATTATTATTGTTGTTTATATATCAATGAAATTATCAGTCAAATACATTTTAACACCTCATTATTCTTCACACATTACACGGAAAAAAATTGTTACCAACTAGAGTTAATTGATCTTAACTCAGTGAACGCATTATTGATATTCTGATATTTAATTAGCAAAAATTTAGCAGGTTTCTTCTTTGACGATATTAATTATAAGCGATGAAAGGAAGTAGTTAATTTTTACTATCTAATTTATTGTTTTTAATCTTGCAAGTCTTGTTAGTAAATTTTAATCAACATATTTGTTTATTTTAATTTTAAAAAGTTTTACCAACTATTCTTCATTAAAAATTACTAACATGTTTATCAAAATATTTTTTAAGAAAACATGTTAATAGAATTCAGTTAACATTTTAGTTACATTATTAAAAGACCGTTAAAAATAACCGTCACTTTCTTGCACTCCTCTTTTTATCAGTTTTTGTGAAACAGTGATACAGTAAACTTGTGCTCCTCAAAATCATCAAGAATATACTTGAAAACAATTAGAAGATGGACTGACTTTGGAATATATTACTCACACTAAGGTAAGCTACATAAAAATTTGTTATTCTGAAAGCATGCTTGGAAATTATTGTTTCAAATGAAATTCCATTGTTTGCATAGAGCAGTTATTATGTAACTCATCACTCATTGCATTTCATTATTTGCTTACAGAGCTGGCCTAAAACTCTCCCCCGCCACCCGCAACAGTTTGGATATTTGTGGATTTACAATCTTCCTATCACTGCAAGACCAGAGTGTGCTTCTTGATGGACCATTTCTACAGTTCGATAATACTGAGATACTGGAGCTGCTAATAAGTGACAACACAAGTGCTATCCACTCATCATGTGTACCCATAACTGTGACAAGAACTGGAAGTGAAAATCTAACCCCTGCCCCCAACCTGCAATACAGTGTAGTTATCATGAGAGATTAATAAATAAGTAATTAAAGTGAAATCTTTGTGTATTATTTAATTTACCTTGTTTATATAATAAAAAAAGAAATCAATTTATAAATATCCGACTATATTTATAATAAATAATTTAAGTTGATAAAATATAACAACCTTGTCATTAATGGTAAATAGCATAGATAGTAAAAAGTTAATAAGTTAGGATAGTAAAACTGATTAACTTGAGTTAGCTACAATTTTATAAAAAACAAAGTTGGTAAAATTTACTAACTTGTCAATTACATACTATCACTCTGTTGTTGATTGAGTTAACTAACTTTTGTTAGTTAAATTAACTAAGAAAGATCGCTAAGTACTTTTCAACTAAAAATTTTAGTAACATACAGCTAACTGTTAGTAGAATTTTTTTTCCGTGTACTGTATAATTTAATATAATTATAGAGAACTATATTATAGTCTTTTTTATATTAAAAAAAAAGAGGTAATTGATGCTTCGTTAAATAATTACTATAACGTGCAGCAATACATTTTTTAATGTATGTATGCATGTGTGTCTTTAAAATGTACACCAAGTTTTATTAAAAATGGGACACAAAGGATTTTACTTATTTTTACTGCACCAAAACGAGCCGATGAATAACAATAACAGAGGTGTCCACTGCTACATTTCTCCACCTTTTACTTGACTTATATCAAAGCAAACCAAAATATGCTATCCCACCCATGGTCCCTTTTCTCTAGTTTCCATGATTTTTACTCATCGCTTGGACGACTCGTTTCCTGTTTTAACCAATTCGATCATCAAAATGATAGAAGTCAAGTAAAAGGTGGAGAAGTGCAGAAGTGAACACCTCTCTTATTTTGTTATTCATTAACTCGTATGTATTGGTGCAGTAAAAATACGTAAAATCCTTTGTGTCCCATTTTTAATAAAACTTGCTGTACCTGACTTAATTGTCTTGAGAAGGTCAATAAAAATGATTTGATTTGATATATTCTAGATTATGACAAATGTTGCTATTTTGTAATCATTTCATTTCAGTGATTATTATGCTGAACATAATATCGCTACTGTGCGGGGATTTGACTAAAAAATTGTAAAGAAATGAACATCTGAAATTTTGCTCAGTAATACATTAATTAGGATAAGGTGTTTTCAAAAATGTAAAAAAAATTTAGGGGTCACCATGCTAGATTTTAAATTATGATTTTTTTGAAGTTTTAGATCCATATGATCCCATGTTAAATTCAATAATTATTTTTCTTTCTTATCTGATGGTCACGGGTTCTGAAAATTTTATCATAGGTAGCTGTTGCTATTAACTTTCAAATAGCATCATAAATTTTGAAAGTTTTTTTTTTTTTTTTTTTTTTTTTTTGAGATTTTGAAATACAAGCTATATCTGAATACAACCCTTAACTACTGTATAGCATACTCGCTATACTGTACATATAAAAAGTTATGATTTTAATGTTGCTGTATTAAGCTAGAATAATTTTTACGTATTTATTTTTATCCGTACACAAAAACTTTTGGTAAGGAATTAAAACTAATTACAAATAACATAAAAATGAAAGTCCCTATCGATAATAATAATAATTAATTTTAGAGTGTAAATTTAATTAAAAGTATACTGTATAGCTCTCACAAAAACTAATATATCTATTGATGTAAAGACTTTTTTCTCATCATTATCAAGATTATTAACATGGGAAAAGTTACAGATGTATTTATCCCTATAGCTATATACATATATATTTTAAGACACAGTATAATAAACAATAGTAATATACAGTAATGTTTTGGTATAACTATTAAGTACAATGTAGATGCCGAAAGGCACTATATATAACAAACGTGTATTATGTATAGTTTACACATTTTCTACTGCCTAAATACATACAAGACCATGCTTTCATTTCGTCAAGGGAAATACAACCCCTAAATTTAATGTCTTTTCTTCCTTCTCCAACGATATATATATACTTGTTTTTACTTAATCTTAAGGGAAAACAAACTAGGTATATATATAACCTTATATATATATATTGTTTCCTATATTTATATTATCGAGAGAGTAAAATTAAGTAGGTACATATGACAACACAATGTTTTAATAAAGAGCAGCTGTTTTCATTTTCATCCACTATTGATCACTTTTATATTATCATTATTATAAATATATATAGGGAGGAAATTTTCCGATAAAATACACCCATATAAAATAGATTATAAATATAAGTATGGGAGATCATTTAAAAACTAATCTTCCTAGGTTGATAACATGTTAATGAGATTACATTCTGAGTATTACGATAATAATAATTTTAAAGAGTAAAAATGAAATTTCATATTTTCATAATATGATAACACCCGTTTTTATAATAATTTTTCTTCAGGGCTAAACTAAAAAGCTATACCATGTAATTTTGTTCTATAAAATAAAAGTTATATTGCTATTATTATTATTATTTATTTATTTTTCACTTTATTTTGTAGGGTTATGGATTTTAATCTCTTAAAAAGGATTGATTTGATGGACTGTGACGGTTTGATCGATTATCACGCAATCTCGCGTTTTGAGGTTATACACTACAAACTTAAGTGTCAAACTATCCTGTCTATAACTTCTTGTCTTTCTAAAGTCTGGAAATATAATAAAAAAGACGGCACGTTTTACTATACATATAAGAGCAAAGTAAAAAAGAAGAAGAAGAAGAAGAAAAAAAATGAGGAAAAGTTACCATATACAACAAAAGAGAATCAAATCAATATTCCAGAAAGTCTTGTCTGAATGTCTGTCAACAATTTTGTAATCTTCTATATCTCTTCTTCTTTTCTATAAAGCATTTTGTATATACATATAACAAAAAAATAGTTTACTATTATGAAAGAGAGAGAGAGAGAGAGAGAGAGAGAGAGAGAGAGAGAGAGAGAGAGAGAGAGAGAGAGAGAGAAAGGACATCACAGACACAAAACTTCTTTCTATACCAACACCCAGTATTGATTTTAATTCTACAAATGAACTGAAATTGTACACAATCTTTTTATATATAAAGACTTTTTTTTTAATTCAACAATTTTATGGTCTAATTACTAAATACGTTATTGTAATCACAATAGCTTTATTATTATTATTTTAATAATAAAAAAAGAAATTTAATTAGCTATAGTTTGTCACATATTTGATTGCTATTTAATGGTACAATATTATACTATAATATATTTTTTAATACGAATATTGATGATAAAAAAATAAAAAGGCAGAAGCACGGGTAGTATAGCAAAAAGCATGCACGGAGTGATGCTTTATTGATTTCTACCCTGACTGTGTTTCTCTCTCCCACACAGATAATTGGAAGTGACGCTACTTGGACCAAGCTCCGTTCAGAATACCAACTATATAACTCAACTATATATTATACATAAGTACTTCAACAAACGATCACAACAACAACAACAAAACATAAAAATGATCTCTTTTATTTATTTGAAATTTAACCATCTTTATTATTTTTTTTTTTTTCGAAGAGTGGTCATGTGTATTACAAGACCAATTAATTTTTATTTATTGGCAATAACTTATACTGTCAAAAAAAATAATAATAATAATAATAATGAAAAATAGAGGTTGAATATTTATACTTCTTTATATCGAAAAATTTATAACAAATAATGATGAGATTTATTTGAAATATAAATAAGTTGTGCTGATAAATGAATCCTTAATTTATATTTAAAACTAATTAGTCAATTAAAAAAAGAAAGAAAATAATTAAAAGTGAATTTCTGAAAATACAGAAAAGGGTGTATGCGGATGACGTCATATTTAGTGCGCTTGGAGGCCATACTGGAGTAGTGAACAACATTGCTTAGCATAGGTCAAACTTCATTTCAGGCAATTTTTTGGGGAAATATGATAAATTTTTGTTAATGTTATTTTTTTCACACACTCTTGAGAATATTTACAGCATCAATGCTTTCAAAATTATTGCATAGTGTTTTCAAACTGTCAAAATGAGTAATTTTCCTATGCCAACCATGTTATTGAGTTACCCAACATGGCGTTGACTTTAACATGAATGCATAGACCATATATACCTAGATAACGTATAGCTTAATACTATATCATATTCACCGGTACCATATTATCTTTACTGCTCGGTTCAATTCACTTGTATACTATTTGAATTACGTATCCTTCTCACAGACATTGGAAAACTTTTGTTGTATACATTTTTATTAAATTCATTTTTATTCCACTTTTTTTTTTTTTTTTTTTTTTTACGTTCAAATATTATTGATGTTCCACTGCATCTCCGTCTCGACCACCTGTCCACCCACCCACACTCACTTACTATGTCCACATCAAGTGGGTGGATCGGGTGGTTCCGATATGTGAGAGAATGGCAGTGGCATTTACAGTACACGTTGGTGACAGAAATCTGTTTGCACGGAAGTACTTCCGGTACAATATTGTGCTGTACTGTAAACCTATAGCTATGTCTATAATATAATAAATAAGACATTGGCAGGTGGAAACGTATACATACGTCTATATAGCAAGTGCAAAGAATCACTATGATAGTATAATATTATATAACTGACAACATAGGCTACCTTATACAGCGCGGAGAAATGATTTGAAATATAAAATTGAGATTTACATTAATATCTGAGCGCATACATTATCCCTGGTATACTGCATTTATATATAAGGGAGAAAGAAGGGGTCGATTGATTTGCAGTGCCTAGCACACTATAATAGTACCAACAGATGCACACTTGTTAGCAATGCAAATTCTCAGTGCACCGTTGCTGCATAATCATAAAACCGAAGGCCAACCTCCGC
Source organism: Ecdyonurus torrentis (assembly GCA_949318235.1). Classification (NCBI taxonomy): domain Eukaryota; kingdom Metazoa; phylum Arthropoda; class Insecta; order Ephemeroptera; family Heptageniidae; genus Ecdyonurus; species Ecdyonurus torrentis. Next base: position 37,858,771 of record OX439128.1, read on the forward strand.
CTACGCGTGCATATATCGAAATGTGCAATTTCGCAATATATACCACACAATAAATGTATAATATCGAATGTTTTGTATCAAATGAAGAATATTGTTCCTGATTTATGATTTAAATTTATGTTTCGAATATTTTATTTTATTCTTTACGCAAAGAATCTGATTCTTATAAGCTTAATTTATATATTCAACTCTCATAGTATAACAGTTTTTGAAATGTCTTTCCCATGCAAATGCATTTATAATTAAGTATATATAGCAGAAACATAAAAATAATTACCCCTAACTTTCATTGTACATTTTCAATCTGTTTTAATTAACAGTTTTAAATTACTATTCACTATTTTCTTTGCAGCAAAAATATATATAATAATCAAAAATCTTATTTCCTACAGCTAAAATGAAAAAATTCTTATGCTCATTTATTATTATTGGAATTTAATAAAGATGTAAAATAAATATAAAAATTCAGAGAAGAAAATTGATTGTTTTTTTCTTCTTCTTCTTCTTCTTTTTTTTTTTTTTTGGTATGAGAGAATAAAAATTTTCTACTTGAATTCCATTTTATGTGCTACGCTATGTGGACTAGAATTTTTCTTATCTCATGAATTCTCATCATAAAATTACACTACCATCTTTATACTTACCATTATATATATAATACTACTGGGTGCAACACATACAAAGTGTATATATTATATAATATAAAATCCTTTAGCAAATATTTGTTAACATTTTTCAACATGGTGCTGCATGCATATATACTACCGACGCCATAAAGCATTGAAAGCATAACCTCATAATTTTCTATTCATTTCTATACCTCTCTTTGCTTGATTTTTTTTTCTTACTCTATTCATTTCTGTCAAGGGCACATAAGCATCAAACGAGAGTAAATTAATTGATGCTTTAACAGTGTTCACCACGATTTTTTTTTTTTTTTTTTTTAGTTGGCCAAAGGCAATGCAGTAAAATATGGGACGGGGTGTATATAAATTTATATATTCCACAACAGCATTGCAAGAGAAAAGTACATTTCATAATTTTTGCAATAAAGTACTATCAACATCATTATCATCTCTCTCTCTCTCTCCTCATTTTCTCCCCTGCTACTAATTAGAACTACAGTAAAAAAATTGCAATTAAAAAAAAAAAAAAAACAACTTACTTTCTCCAACCCCTAAAATTGAAACTTTGCTTTTCCCCCAACCAATAATGACAAAAAATTGATGTAGCTGACAAAGTATAAATAACTGACCATTATGTGTTTCCACGCCCATCTTTATTGCTTAATTCATTCAAAATGAAAATTATTTTCATATTAGATTATCAAATGTATATTTAAAGCCATAGACCACATAAAATAACATGTGCTTTTTAATGAATAAATACGAAATGGGATCTTCAAAACTGATGACAATTTTTACCAAAATGTTAATATAGCCCCACGAGAGAGTGTGAAAAAACTGTAAAGTATGCAATTTGCGTATGCAAGTATGCAAGTATACTTATAGTTAAATCTATAAGTATAGCACTAACCTAGCCTACATATTTTATATAATGCATACTGTATAATTATGTTAGTGTTGCACATCAATATGTTGAAAGAAAACTGATGTTTTCATATTATATATTATATCAAAGAGTGATGAAGACGTATATTATAAACTCTTATGTGTATGTTTACTTGTATACTTTACTTTTTATTTTTATGTACTTGGTACACATTACATACATACAGAGCTTCTTGTTACATTACTAAACGATTAATCGCTGTAAAAAAGCCTTTGAAGGTTGGACGATACTATATAAATCGTCAAATAAACTTTCAAAGGTATATATTTTATGTTGCAGTCATTATAAACATATATTATGCTTGCATAAAACATCAAAAGGACAATATTTAGTAGCAATTAAAAGTTACAAAATAATATTTTATATAAAAACTTTTTTTGATACATATTTTTTAATATGGATACACAAATATTTAAAAGTTTATAATTATATATTTAAATTCTAATGTGCACGATATATTTTAGTTTTAATTTTCTTGTTATTACATAAAAAAGCTATATTGTCACGGAAACTATCATAAATCATATATTTTACAATACGTTAAAAAAAACATGAAATGTATAATTTTTTTAAGCTTACGTATTTATTATTAAGTATAATACGTAATAATATAAATAAAATGATAATGTACGTATCTCATTATCAATATCGATTTTTTTTTCATATAATACATAAATTGTGATAACATATTGACGTCATATACGGATTATAAGGGAGTTTTATGATTTTTTTTTTTCGCATGTTCTTTTTTTTTTTTCTTTAGAATATTTTCTTCTTCAATCCTCTTATTTCTCCACAAACTTTTAGCACAATCAATATTGACTTTGATGGTATTAACTCTCATCAGCTTTGACATTTTTAACAGGAAAAAATAAAAATTCAAATAAGGAAATATGTGTACGTAACATACTTGACATGTTATTATCACATTTTGTAACACATTATTCTTATTTTTATATTACATTTTTAATAAAATAAACATTTCTGTTAAATTAAAACATACAATTTTACTTTTAATCAGTGATTCTACGTTTACGGTTATATATAAGAATTCTGACACGTGTTTGATATTTTGATGCAGTTGCTATTTTATATTATTATTAAAAACCATAATCATGAATAAATCATATATAAGAAATGCACGTAAACATGATTTTTTTTTTCTTTTCTTATACATAATTGAGTTTAGGAAAAAAAAAAAAATCGTATCAAGAGAAAAATGAGTTTCGACTACAAGGATGGTATATTATGCCGGTGTGTATTATATTTGTATGTGTATGGCATACGCAATGAGAGTAACGGAGTAACAGTGTGCGTGTGTAAGCGCGTGCCCCTCACCCACCAAACTCTCTCCCAACTCCCCCGTATCCCTAGGGACATGGTGCATGAACAACATTGAAACCCTTGGCCACGAGATACTATATTGATCCAAATCTTTTATACTACATACATACATACATACATACATTTCAAATCCAACTTATGTCTAGACAAATCGTATGACAAAAACATTATAACTTTTGGTTTTGCTTTCTTTTTTTACAACAATAAGAATCAATACAACTCTGGATATTTGCATGAATAATGACTAAAACGTGTTTACTTTTGAACAAGAAATTTACACTACTTTTATATAGTATGAATAGCATGCATGAGAACTAATTATTATTATTATTATTATTTTAATATTTATCAATGATAGTCAATAATATAAATGTATTTTTATAAAATTATAAATAAAAAATAAATTACCTGAGGAATTAGATGAACCACCCCATATAGGTAATTTAAGAAGTTTCTTAAAACTACTACTTCTTTTAATTTGTGCACGTAAATAATCTTCATCATGATTTTCCATAAAGAAATCAACAATAAAATCCATTGATTAATAAAAATAATGATAACTCTAAACAATCACTATAATATTCACTGTTATAAATCTGCATGATAATACTAGTAATATTATTAAAATAATGACACTGTTATAATTATATGTTAATTATTTATGATTAAGAGATGTATATAAACACACCCGCACCTCTGAGAAGCCGGTGTTTCAATACAGTAGTAGTAAGTCTGGGAGCTGGGGAGGGAGGCCAAATGTAACTGTGTAGTTCTCTTACGATACGCTCCCGGCGCAACTCTCTAATGGCGCTGGGGCGTTTTTTTTTTTTTTTTTCTTTTTTTCTACACACCATGTAGAAGAAGTGTCTAACTACTATACTCTACCTCACCATAATATTACAAGCTTTTTGAAGAGAAAAGTAGAAAGATTAAGGGGAGAAGGGGGGATAACACACACACCAACTAGACTGTCCCCCCTTTCTATATTACACCCTTTGCTTTGCCAACTTGTATTTTGGCAACTAATGCTATTTCTCTCTCTTCTCTCTCTCTCTCTTTCTTCGCATGTACCTAAAAGTGTGAAAAATAACATTTTGCCTGCCACCACATAACTACACTAAATACCTTACTTAAAATACATACATACATACAATATACATACATATATGTATAACAAAAATTTGTAATAAAACTTTTTTTTTTTATTACACCCTCTTTTTTTCTATTTTTAAATATACAAAATTATTCTTGTTATTTGAGCGGCGTAATTTTAAATTGCAAAGAATGGGCGTGGTTGGCTCGATGTTATATTTTAGAATTATTTTCGAATTAGATCCCAAGTTTTTATTCTTTGAATTATTTCGTAAGTTTCAAGAGAAATTATGAAGTCTATAATATTCTTCTTGGCTGAGCATTATTCACTACAATAATCATGGTTATAACGTCAAATTGAATCATATATCAATTTTGTACTACACATATGGTATCAATTTTTATTATATTATCTTATGGAAATAGAAAAAAATTAAATGACAACTTTAAGTAACATAATGCAATATGCTCCATATAAATATAATACATTTACAATAAATATACACACAATATAGTTAATTTTTATAATATAAACTATACATTGAAATGATTTCCAAATAAAAATCAATAGATGTAAAACAAAAGTTGGAACTGCATGAAATATTTCGTAAGAATAATAATATCAATAAAAAGAGCAGGTGTTCAAAAATAATTGTCAAACAATGCTGTCTTTTTTTTTTTTTTTTTTAATTAATCAATAAGAATTTGCGTCTCAAAAGTTGTGTACTTTCATCATTTTCATCAAAATGAATCAGAGCAAAAGTGTGCAGTCGAAAACTTTGTGCAGTAAACTTAAAAAAATTTACTATTAGCTTATGGGAAAATAGATTCAAAATGTCTAGTAAATAATATAGGGTTATAGATAAAATAATAATATAAGTTTATAATTAAGAATAAAACGAAGAGAGAGAAAAATATTTGAGTATAAAAATACGATAACTATTTATCTATTTTTATAAATAGGTGTTGCTATTAAACGTCAACTTTTCAAAAGAAAACAAATTAAATTGTAAAACTAAAATAAATAAAGATATATTATAATATATAAAAGAAAACTTTTGATATGGCCACCTGAAAGATTATGAAGTTAGTATCAAGATTTTAAAATGTAGCATTATGAGCCAATAAAAAGAGAAGCAGGAAAAAAATAAAATTATTTTTATACTATAATAATATAACGTATGAAGAATATTTTTTGAATGAAGATATTTCAATAAATAGAAATGGGGTGTGACGCAAATGAGATGTTTTAATAAAAACAACTTCACACCTTCTAGTAATCTTGTACAGGAAAGAGAGTATATGAGTCAGCTTATCCTAAATTAAACTTAACTTTACAATTTAATGTCAACAAATTATCTATAAATAGATTAACACAGTCTAAAATCGGACCATTACATAACAATAACAAGCTTTTTAACTCCCACAGCATGGATTTTTTTTTTAACATTTAATGTAAAAATAATTTTTTTTCTCATATAATTTTGATAAATTTTCAAGGAAAAGAAATTTTATTTTATTTCCCAAAATACTAAAAATAAATTCATATAGTAATAAAATATATTTTATTTTATTTTATTTTTTTACATTAATTAATTAATTTCAATGACTAATACCATGTTGGTGGCAAATTAAATTATAAATCATTTTTAAAGGAAAAAAACTTTTTTAGTTTTATAATGTTAAATTTAGCATTTAACACGGAAGAAAAATCGCCGTATAATTATAATCCCTAATTTGTATGCAAATCATAGGTTCTAAACTTTGAAAATATTACAATTTGTAATTTAATTCAGCTGCCTTATATCATGCAATTTTTAATTTGAATAATTATCAATTTTAACTTTTAGATATATGATATTTATTACATTTTTTGTTTCTACCCATTATTTTTGTTATTATTATTAGAGTGTTACGAAGTTAAAAATTATCTTGTTCCTAATAATTTTTACCAATATATGCCTTTCCCCTTTTTAGTTACGGATGTAATTAACACATCTATAAATTCTCCGAATATATAGAAATAAAATAAAGTTTAAAATTCAGTAGTCGTCTACATGGTCAATCAAAGTAGTGGGTGTGTGAGACAGACGGAAATTAAAGTGAATAAATACAAGCTCGTATCGTATATTTATATGTATGTAACTATGTATGTATGCTCTTTTAGGCCTCAAGCTTGCTCGCGTCGTCATCATTACCGAAGCTAATTGTCAATCTCTTTCTCTCATTCGGTCAGCTGTACGCGTGGGGAGCTCCTAACTTCCGCTTCCTTGTTAGCGCCTTCACTAGTATAAGAAGGGAGGGGGTGTGGAGTGAGGGCGGGACACACTTCCAAGATGAACAGAACACGTGTCTAGCAGACACTCGTACTCTTATCATCGCAAAATTTTACCAGAGGAAACAATTTGTAACACCACTTTTAGCATAATTATATCATAAATTTTAACAATATATGAATATACTAAGTACTTTTTTTTTTAGTAATATAATAATTTGCAATCCAATCCAATATGACCTTTGATTTATCTTACAAAGTAGATGAACACAAATACGTTTTTTTTTTAACGTTACTTATAGAAAAAGAAGAAGAAAAAAAAAAGTTGGGTTACATTTGAAATTGTTTAAGTTTTCTAATATCATGCTTCACCGAACTGAAAATATACATTTTAACTATTAAAAAGTTATTTTTACAAATTTCATTGCCAGTTATTGCGTCTTAAAACTTAAAAGTTTTATATAAATACATGCACGTATAAATGAAATAGAAGTGAGAGAGAAAAATCTAAATATTAATTACAGATGTAGTAAATTAAAATAAAGTTACTGGAGTGAAGGACGTTACAATTCAGGTGTAGAAATGAATTTTAATTTGCAACCAATGCTCATCATGACGTCATTGAAAAAGGAAAAAAAAAAAAAAATCACGTACTGTGTACGTCAGGTCACGATACGTCGAGCTAGCTCACATGGTATACTGTATACAGTTGAATAGGAAACCAGAACGAAATGAAGTAAAGAGCTCAACTCCCTATCGTATGTACATACATACTTGTAATATATAAAAACAACTAGCAAGCAAAATAAAAACTATACTAACTCGGGTGACAGATACCAAAAATGTCACATCCCTATCACATTTTAATGACGTCATTTTTTTTTTTTAACTGTAATTGATCGCAAAATTTAATTTAAATTACTAACGTGAAAAAATGTTTCTAAATGACATTGGCATTCCACTACACCTTGTTTTTTTGCGTCACATATTATATATATTTTTAAATTTAATTATTATGAAAGTCGAAGATTTTTGTCTATTTTTATATTTTTGTTTTCTTAGATTTCAATCTAGATTTTCACATAAATACTGTTTTGAAACGAAAACACATTCAAACTATAAATAAATCATAATTAGCTAAAGATAAAAAAAATTCGTTTTTTATTACTATTATTATTTTTTTGTAGTTTTTGTGACGCGGATTTAACCGACACATGAAAAATAACATAGTTTGATACTTCAAATCTTGTTTGCGTTCATTTCATTTTTTTGTAACATTTTTTCAACTTTTGAACAATAATATAAATTAACTTCAAATTATGCATTTAATTTTTATGTTTTCGAGAATTATAAATTTCTACCATCAAATTCCTAACGTAATGTATACTCTCCAAAACTTCACAGCATAAGAAGTACTTTGATAATGTTACGAACAAAACACGTAGATTTCGTCATATTTTATTTTTGTTTTTTCTTGCTATGCGGCGCTATAGATATAATATCATTTTCACAAATATAACAAATAAATTGGTACTTACCAAAGGTGTCTCCATCAGCATCCTCCCTTTCTTCTGAACCTTTCTTCAACTTTTCCACTGTAACAAAGGAATGCATAAAGACCTAATTAGTTCATGCCTATAATCAATACACATTTTTCATTATCTAACATTGAAGAAGCCATGTTGTAAGCCTGAAGTTCCTCTTTAAAACAGTTGTCTAGTATTATTTATTGCACTTGCACAAGCTATTTTTATATACATAATTAACAATATTAGCATTTTTACATTTTGTTTTTCATTGCAGTTTTCTTACAAATTAGATTTCATCAATTTAATGTTACTAAATCATTGGTATACATATTCAAGTTTTATCCTAACAAAGTAATAATCCTAACTCCTAATTAAGTATACATGCATAAAAGTGCTCATAGCCTTGCACGCCTAGCGTGCATAGGGCTGTGCATAACGGCTTGAGACAATATATGGCATGATATATATATTTTTCAAATATGTATTTTTTAATCCACTATCGCCATTTGAGATTTTCAGTTGACGCTGCTGCCTGGCGCCAACTCTCATTTGGTTTCTCCCTATCAAATTTTAATGTCACATGTTTGTCCTTACCGCGATGGTACCTTTCCTTTTCCTAAATACAAAGTAATAATAAGATGTTTTTAAAGTAATTAAAATTTAAACTTACAATGAGAAGCATTGAGATGACTTGGTTTACGTCTTGGTTCCCTCTCAGGCCTGATTCTCTCCATCAGTTTACTTATTCTATCATTTCCTTTGTCTTTCTTGACCAACGGTCCAGCACAATTTTCCTCCAAGGTTCTCACACACCAACGATGGATGTTCAACAAGCAACCTGTACATTAAAAACACATTACATCACATGTTAAAAATGTTTCATTGCAAGGGTGCTACTTACTGGTGCACTGATAGCCCTGAGGACCTATGCCACCTATGATGAGACCACAGTGGTTACAATACGTCACAGCATAGTACTGGTGGGCAAGAAGTTGATGCCCTTGGTTTGTTAGCTGAAACAGAATCATGGAAAATTACAAGAAGACAAAAAATATAGTTATACATTATTATAAGGATGATAAAAGCGTCACAATTGTGATATTATAAATTAAAGGAAAGCGATTTTAAGGAGCTTAATTGTTTTAATTTTTAATTTCTATTATCAAATCAATAACAAGTTATAGTTTCTCTCAGAGCCTGCAAGGAATTACAAAAACACAGACACACTCCATTTTCTCTTGGAATTTAGTGCCACCCAATGTGTTAGCAAGATTTTCCCTGTACTATGGTTCACACAGTATTTTGTGCTGAAAAATCACACTAAGCTATTTCATAGGTATAGAAAATGATAAAAAATGTCTTGTATTATTGATAATTATAGACTACCCAGCATAACTAGAGCATTCTCCAATGCTTTTATTTGCTAAATAGGTTAATTTTGAAGGAGTGATTTGACCATGAATGCTAACTCCTTACAATGACATAGCAACACTTCTATAGTACTGTTTTGTCCATGTTTCTGTACAGTACTATACACTTATCTGTAGCATACATATTATGCAAAGGAGATGGTGCTTTTAAAAGAAAGGAGCTCAAGTAAGAACAAGTAAATACAATAGTGCCGCATTCACAACAACTGCAGACCCTTCCATTGACTTGTTGTCACTCATATAACGTTATTTATATTTTAATGACAACATTCTTGCAGATCATTGACAATAGTAACAAGTAACAACATTTTTATACACGACAAAGGTCCATAGGTATTGTAAATACAGAACTGTCAATCAAGTACTTATCTGCTGCACTCACTTTTAAGACTCTTATTTTTTTAAAGCAGCATCTCATTTCATGTAACAATAATGCTAACATAAGGAAAAGTGTGCATACTCTGTATTTATCTGTTTGCATTTTAGACCCAATTATTCCATCAAATATTATGCTTATTTAGCAATTTAAGCCATTGGGTAATTCTCTAGTTGCAAAGGGCAGGTCTTAACATCAGTTATGATAATGCATTTTTTTTCCTATCATGTAAATAGCTATGTACGATTTAACAGCAAAAGCAGCAGTGTAGATTTTTTTTTTCTTCTTTTCATTCTTTGCTTTTTATTTATAACAGTAAAACATTAAATTTCAACAGTGGGGTACATAGAAAAAAAAAAAAAAAACTTTTTTTCTAATGAACACTTAGGAATTTATGAACTGGGAGAAATTTAAGTGACAAATGATTTCAGAAATTATATTAAGGGGGTAGGTGACCGACGGATATCTCGCAAACTAGGACGGTTGCGAATAATAATAATAACACAAAGTAAAGAAGAAATGTTACTTAAAAATTTAGTTATGTCAAACATGTGAAAACACAATCAAATATTTAAGTTATTACACTTTAAAGATAACATGTAAATGTGGAAATTTAAATTTGAGCGGGAAATTTTAGTCAAATTAGAAACTTTTTTACAATTAAAAATATCATTAAAATTTTTTGGGGGTATAAAAAAATATTTTTTAAATTTACTTGATTTTATTTGAAAATTTTAGTGGTTGTTTTATTGGAATTAAATCACGTACAAAAAATTATTGGGAAAATATAGTTCTTCTTTTAGCGATTTCCGGTCCAAGTCGGTCCCCCACCGCCTTAATACAGTAATCAATAAAAAATATATATATCTTGGAACACTTTAAAATAATGCATATCGACTATCAAGAATAATAAACGGCACATTTCGGACAGTAAATGTCTCAAGTTTTCAAAATTTAATTGTAAAGTTAAAAATCCTCGTGGCCGTTTACTATCCGTGATGATCGATATATATTTTAAACTGTTCACTCTCAGACCGCCAAAACCTAACATCAAAGGTGATGCCGCTTTGTAAAGAAAAAATGCTAAAAGTTAAGTTGAGTTAAGTGCTTTGTTACCTGTTTGTGAAATACCTGCATAAAACGAAAAGTAAGCTGTGCCGGTGTTTTGCAACTTATTCACGAGCTGGCAACAAAGCACTTAACTCACCTTTCAGTCTTTTTCTTTACAAAGCATCATCACCTTTGATGTTAAGTTTTGGTTGTCCGAGAGTGTACCTACACTTATTCAAGCTTTATTTATATTAATTTATTAGCACTTAAAGCACTTAAAGAAAAAAAAAAAAAAAAAAAAAAAAAAAGTTAAAACAATATAACAATGACTTGTGGAGTGTACTTTTCATAGACATGGAAGGAGATATGGACCAAAGAGAGATACATAAAAACATGATGTATTTACCTTGCGAGAACGTCCAAGCAACCTTAGTTTGAGTGACTTGTCTTTAGAAACAAAGGTGGGTATTCTCTCGAGCAGATGACTGCTGCGTACATTGAACAACTTGCTGGTGATTGTACAGACTGCGGCACACAGAGTACCTCTTCTCACATCTGCCTCACGTCTCACGTCGACCTCACGTTCAAACTCCTCCCTACAAACACACACCGACACACTAAGCTACAATTAATATCACAAATATTTTCATATAGTTTTGGGTTCACTCAAGCTATCTACATTGAAGAATGAGAAAAATTAGAAAATATTATTTACAATCACAATATTTTAGTACATAGTGGACAGAATAGCATAAAGCACCTTTTTGCATTCAGTTGAAACATTATGTAAATACAGTATTAAGTTCTTTCATACCTTTCTCCCACTTTGCATTCTCTGCAAGCAAATCATCTTGGTCGCTGCAAAAGTCCTCATCTCCATATCAGCATTTTATACAAGACCCTATCTCCAGTCCAAACGTTATGGCATAGTCAATGGAGATAGGGCCTTTGTCAAATTGCTGATCACTGGAGATGAAGCCTTTTGCAGCGACCAGGGGGTCTGTTCCATAAGTGTTCACATGAAACTCAGTACCTAGAACGGGGGCGTAACTCACTTGTTTATTATAGAGAACTCGTGAGCCACGCCCCATTTCTCAATATAAAGTTTTGTGTGAAGCCTTACAGAATAGACCCCCAGAACAAAATATAAACCCTGTATTTTTTTTTCTTTACTATCTGATGTTTAAACTCTACAGATATTTGATTGCTATTTTACAACTCAAACTAATTACTTCTTATTAAAATGTATTTTTCATAATACTAGTTACTGTCAATAAAAAGTAACCACGATACTGATAAATTGAACAAAACATGAATATAAACAATCACCATTACCTTAGATGCAAAAAATAAAAATATTATTACAAACAAAATTGATACTGTACCAAAAGAAAAGATATCAAATAATAATACCTAAATAAAACTCACACAACAGCAAGCACCTTCTGCCAAGAGTACTTAGTAGATTGATTTCACAAGTTGTAATACTTACAGGCAGGGTTCAATCTTGGGCATGAGTAAGCTCTCAATGATACGTGCTTCCTTGTTCTTGTCATGAATACTCTCCTCGAGCTGAGCGTCTGCAGGACCAAACAAAGTGCCCAGACCAGCAACACGCTTCTGTCGGAAGTCTGCAAGCTGCTCTGTCAGTTCCTCTTTGGCCTTTGCACGAGCCTTCCAGAATACCTGTTAAAAGTACCAAAATTTTAGTCATGTAAACTTTTTGATTTATTGTTACTACAAAATTTATTATGCTAATAACAATTTGTAAATAATAGATGAAAAAAATAAAAACAATATAAATATATAATTAGGAAAAAATCGACTTTGCGATAGGTTGATAATTAAAAGATAGATAGAAACACGTGTCATATTTCGGCCTGGGTTTGAATATTTTTCTCTCTCTTTTGCGGGGTCCCTGAACTAACAAAGCTCATTATCTCCCATTCCCCAAAAATCTTTTACCTCTCTTTTTTATGTGTTTCTATCTATCTTTTAATTATCAAAATAAAAATAATGATAGAAAAATCAACTGTTTGATACTGGATTGATGAAAAGATTTCATATTAAAAATTATTAATTTTAAAAATGGGGGAGTGAGAGATTTAACCACATTATATGTGAGAGTAAAAATATTTTAGCCCAGTCTGAAATTTCTCTTATTTTTACCGTAAAATAGTTTTATACATAGATGAAAAATGTGTTTGAATTACTAAAGAATAAATATTAAAGAAAAGGATAGAGATACCAGCAAGGACCTTACCACAGTAGAAGTTCTATTGTGAGGTTACGGTCTCACATGGCTTGGCACAGAGTTATAATGTTTGAATAAAGATTGAAAATGCCAAAGTTGAAAGCTCTCGGTTATATGGACATTATAATTATTTATAAATCTGTTCCTTGTTATCAACCTCTACATAGAACTTCTGCAATGGTAAGGCCCTTGCCGGTATTTTTATCCTTTTCTTTAAAATTGATCCTAACCACGCAATGTTTTTCCCCTTAAATTGAATAAATAAATGTTTTCACAAGCTTACCTTTCGTAATATTTCCTCCTTGTCAGACTCTCTCAAGAGAACATCATCCACCTCCCGTGCCACATTTTCATCTACGTTATTTACACGTAGTGGCTGAAACATACATAAAACACTCATTAGTTATCTTAAAAATATATATACAGGATTTCATGTAATCCTATAATATAATAAGCAAAAATAGTAAGATATCTACTTAAGAGACACACCTAACCCTAAAAATAAGTATTTTTATTCTTCTCCAAATCATTTTAATAGCAATCAGTCATGTGTTTGACTTCTCTAGCCCTCGGGATATGCGAGCCCCGCAAGGGAACAAGACAAAGTACAAGCCCCTCTACTGTGAGAGTAAAAATATGTGCCCCTTGCTCTACCTGCTAAGCTTACTTGAGAAGGTGCACAGACTTTTTACTTACACAATAGGGAGGAAATGTGGGGGAGATTTGACGTCACATTTCCCTCTCGTTACTGTCGCGGGACTCGCGACTCGCTTATCCCGCGGGCTTGAAAAGTCAAATAAATGACTAATTTGTATTCAAATGATTTGTAGAAGAATACAAAATACTTATTTTTAGAGTTAAGTGTGTCTTTAAGGATGGCAGTCAACACTTTAGTACAATGAGGTTGAACTATGGTGGTTAGAGAAGGTAAAAGAAATGAACACAAAACTATAAAATAGCATTACATTTACTTTGGGTGAGAGAGTTGCCATGTAGTTTATTCACTTTTTTACCCCCTTCATTTCAAATGACAGCAAAGTTAAAAATTCAGTTTTCTAGACAATTCTTTGAAATTGCAGTTTGTATAGTATACTTACAGCACCAGGCACTAGAAAGCTGGAGTGAATCTCGTATGCCCATTTCTTCATTTCCTTGGCATTACCTTCTTTGTATAGATCAGTTACCAAGTAAAATAACTGAAAAACAAAAACAAATACAGTACATTAGAATGATATTCACAAAGAAATACAAAGTACGTGCTAAAAAAAGTCACTGCAAATTAACATGTATTTTTTAACATAGATGTGTCTGTGTACTTATAGTGTTTCTCTATTTTTGTTATGTACTCATGTTTCTTTGTAACCTGATTTTATAAAACTAAGTTTTTATTTTTATTTTTTTCTTTAAATTAGCATTTGTTAAGTATTGCAATTTGATTGTCTTATTTTTAAAACAAAAGGTTGACATACATATCATTAGGCCTATTATTATTTAAAAGAATTATAGTAAATGGGATGATTAGAATGTGGCAAAATTCCCATAGTAAATTTCAGCATGTTCTTATCAGTTCATAGATAATAATATTGCAATAATATTTTGTTGATAAGAGAAAAAAATGACAGTTCATGATTTGTTTAGCAAATTGGAAGAGTGGGGCTATTTTTACTGATGATATTTGACATTTCTAGGTATTGAGTCACATTTTAAGATAAATAGTCTCTACTTCTCAACAACTCAAATATAAATTTTCTTTAAGAACTCAAATCATATTTATTTATAAAAAAAAAAAAAAAAAACTATTTTGAGGCTGATGAAGCAATTTTGCTTACCAATACATCCGCTTCTGTTTTCATGCACTGTTTTGTGCATGCATAGTATTCAGAAACGGAAGCAAATGTGAGCAAAATTGCTTGAAGTCAGCTTCAAAACATTTTTTCTTTATTAGTCAATATCTTAGGAATTTTAAGTACGTAAATGTTATATATCGAGGATGGGGAACAGGGATACGACCAATGAGCTAGCACCCGAGTTTAGGAAAACGAAAAACAAAAGTCTTAATATTTTTTTCTATAATAGCTAGAAGCTAAAAATTATTTTATTTAAAACGGCTGGTTTATTAGCTTTCTGAAACATTTAAAAAAATAAAATTATGACGCAAATTAACAAAGTTAATTAATAATGGGAAATATTTGAGCGCGATTTTTGGTCTTGTTTTTACAACTGTGAAGTTCAACTCGATGTCAAAAGTTTAGTTAACATTGGATTGTAATGAATTTTTTACATAAAATACGAAACTGAACAGCGTATACAAGGATGTAAATTTTTTGGCAACCTCAAAAAATTAGCAAAGTTATTTGCACATTTCTAATTAAAAAAAATTTTGCGTTAAAATGAAGCTAAAACTTTAAAATTTGGGCTCAGTATTCACCATTAAAGTGAAAATGTTTGCTGAAAAAAATAAATTATTTTTGATCATTTGTTACAATTTTACAATGTAATTGAATACTTTAGAATAAATGAGAAAAGTGAAGCCGATGCACGAGAGAAAAAAGAGAAGAAATTTTGCAAGCTACTAAAAATTCGCTGTGCTAAGCTACTACGTAATTTTATTTTTTCTATCAAAATATCAAAATTTCATACGGTGCCAACGAAATAACTTAATTATGTGAAATATAAAACAAATACCCAAACAAAATGTTGCTGAAGTATGCATATTTTTACGCTGTTATACTTGCTTAAACCAACAGTTTTTTTTTCGTAGTAGCTTAGGAGAGTGACTTTTTAGTAGCTTTTTCATTTTTTTCTCATTTATTCTAAAGTATTCAATTAAATTGTAAAATTGTAACAAATGATCAAAAATAATTTATTTTTTCAGCAAACATTTTCACTTTAATGGTAAACACTCAGGCCAAATTTCAAAGTTGTGGCTTCATTTTAACGCTAAATTTTTTTTAATTAGAAATGTGCAAATAACTTTTGCTAATTTTTTGAGGTTGCCAAAAAATTTACATCCTTGTATACGCTGTTCAGTTTCGTATTTTATGTAAAAAATTCATTACAATCCAATGTTAACTAAACTTTTGACATCGAGTTGAACTTCACAGTTGTAAAAACAAGACCAAAAATCGCGCTCAAATATTTCCCATTATTAATTAACTTTGTTAATTTGCGTCATAATTTTATTTTTTTAAATGTTTCAGAAAGCTAATAAACCAGCCGTTTTAAATAAAATAATTTTTAGCTTCTAGCTATTATAGAAAAAAATATTAAGACTTTTGTTTTTCGTTTTCCTAAACTCGGGTGCTAGCTCATTGGTCGTATCCCTGTTCCTCATCCTCGATATTATATATATTGTTATATATCAATATAAGTGATTGCAAGAAAAAGTAGAAATAAAATATTAGATTTGAAGCTTAATTTTATTCTTCAATAAATTATATATTGAACTTGATATAAAATGCAGAATTGTGCAATGTCATAATATGGAGTGACTTTGGCCCTGTGTGTTGACAACCAATAACTATTGTAGAATATTTTATGCCACTCCACCACACGGTAAGCATTATATACTGAAGTTGAAAACTCACTAGACTGGAAGGATCACAGTTGGAAAGCACGTAGTTCATAAAAACTGCAAGGTGTGCGCTGTGCTGCCAAAGTTTGCTAAGACTTTTGAAAGGTCCATGGTCTTCCATCTGTCCCTGGGAACAAACCGCCATCATTGCAACACTTATTTCACATCACATACATAGTTAAAAAAAATCAATATATCGATGGTGTTGCGACTAAACCACGCTTCTACTTTTAGCGTGTTTCCTTACTTTCATGCATCTACGTTTATCGTGATAGCCACAAAACGCGTAACTACATTTATCGCGACAGCGGGTAAAAACATTTCTACACCTGTTTTCCTATGTAGAAATGTTTTTACCTGTTGTCGCGATAAATGTAGATACGCGTTTTTATGGCTATCGCGATAAACGTATATGCGTGAAAGTAAGGAAACACGCTAAAAGTAGAAGCGTGGTTTAGCCGCAACAGCATCGATAGGCCTATATATATATATATATATATATATATATATATATATATATATATATATATATATATATATATATAAACTATTATTATTTTGTTTTTCATAATTTTTAAATTGACACAAGTGAAGAAAACGCACCATTTCTTGGTCTGACATTTCGTCATCCTCCATACTTATGATGGGTTGCTGGATTGTAGAATTAAAGGTTGCAGCACCCAGGCCAGTATCAGGAGAACTAGCACCTCCCTGTTAGAACACAAGTAATTTATGTGATTGCAATTGTATGTGTCATACAGTCAACAATAGAACAAGAATTTTGATATAAAATGCAATAAGTTGCATTCAGCTGATACTGACTCACAAGTATCATGTGTATTAAAAAATAAATACTAATAATAATAAACAGTAAAGATATTCTTAATAAGGCAACTAACTGCAACTGCCATATTAGGGATGAAAAAGTATTGATAATGAAAAGTTTATAATAATTACACATTACATTACACAATATCATGTGTAAATTAATCATACCTCTTCTGCAGCACCATTTTTATCTTCTTCTGGAGGGGAATTGAGATCACAGCTGGCTCCAATACTACCCCCACGGTAAGGTGGAGGAGGGGTGCCTGGGGGAGTGATACGAGGACTGTCTACATCCCATGAAGACGAGGACATGCCCTTCTCTCTGCGGCCAGGGCTGAAGGTCAAATCTTGTGACTCGGAGCCTCCTAGTGCAGTCAAGCGACCTGGAGACAAGAATGGTGTCAAAAATTGGCCAATTGATTGACTTGTAAAAAAAAGGGATAACGTTGAAACGATACCCTGGCAACAACACATCAATAAAAATAACAGGGGAAAATAATAACAAACTTAATAACCTCTAAAATCTCAAATTTAAATACCATGCTCTTCAAAATGAAAATGTTTGAAACTATAATGAAGCTCAAGTAGGGGGGTGAAAAAAAAATGTGACACTTGCTTGATTGATTACATTTAGTGTAAATTTTAATATGTTTAAAATTTCTTGAAATATACGTTACAGATATGTATTTAAATATTTTAAATGTGAAACAATTTAATAACATACATATGAAAATAAAAGATTTGATACAAAAACACATAGATAAGTAAAAATTGGGGAATGGGAGATAGTAATGAGCTAAGACTGGAAGCCGTAGTTAAGAAAATAATTTCTAGCAGGCCAAAAATATTAAAAAAGCACTTTATTTATGTCTTTATATTTATATGAGACTGCCTTTCTTAATAAAATCAGAACGAAAAGTAAAGATAAAAATGCATGTCTTCAATTTTTAATTATATTTACATCTTGTACTGGTTGTGGTCAAAGGGCATAAGTCGCATTTGAATGTAATGCAAAAATCAGTTGACTTGTGTCTTGACTGCAGCCAGTGTGAGATGTAAGTGTAATTAAAAATTGAACACATGCATTTTTATCTTTACATTTAGTTCTGATTTTATTAAGGTCGCGATCAAAGGGCATAAGTCACATCTGAATGTAATGCAAAAATCGGCTGACTTGTATCTATTGAACGCAACCAGTATGATTTTTGTTTCTTTTTAAATCTACTGTAAACCTAAATGAGAGTAAAAGAAGTGCTTACCATCAACGGACGGAGTGGCGTTGCCCAATGGATCTGGGCTGGACTTTGTGCGTTGGTGGGTGGGTGTAACTGGGTTGGCCTGTAACATTGCATCTCATTATAGCACTTGTTGCATTCGATATAAAGAAATCCGACAGTTAATGGGAAATAAACATATTTCTTGATTTGAAAACTTCTTCATTTTCACACTGAGAAACCTGATACTCTTAACAAACATTAGCTTGACAAGTTGTCATTCTGTATCAATTGAAAATACAGTAATAAAAACATTTCCTTTAATATATTATTAATAATAATACAGGTCTTAAAACTTTTACTTTTAATAATTGGCCTGTATCAAAATTCACACAGAATAAAAAGCTGTTTGAATAAAGTTCTAATTGGCCATAAAAAAAATGATAAAAAGTTTAATACATGATTATATTTGTTTGCAAAAATTAATATAGAAAACTTTGGTGTTTAAATCACTTTTTCCCATACAGTTTAAAATAGTTGTTGAAAATATCCCATACACTTATGCAGCATGGTACATTTTTAACAATAAGTTTATGAGGGTTTTGAAAATAGCCTATTGAAACAGCTCAAGTAAAAAAAAAAGTACTTTCACTGTTTATTTTTTATGAATAAGTGACGGCAAACAAAATGTGAAGAAGGAATAAAAAAAAACTCCTCATTTGCTGTAAATAATGACTTGTAACAGCACAGAGGTACATAGCAATAAAACAGATTGCGTTATCATTTTGACTTTTGCAATATTATCAAACTCTGGCCGTCTAGGCGTCAAAATACATTAATATTTTGACAAAAAAAAAAAAAAAAAAAAAAAAAAAAAAAAAGTTCAGTAATTGAAATGAATCTGTTATTGCTATGAGAGTACTTCTATGTAAATTAGAAATCATAACAAATTTTGAAAAATGATTTTTATATAAATACAGTGATTTTTGTTTTGGTTAATTAATAATTATAATTAATATCCTACAGATCCATGCTTAAATATATAGTTTTTAGTGGTGTAGATTTTAATTTGTTTTAAAATGTCAAAGATCACCACTAAGAACAGAGACCACACCGACAGTGGAAGACAGATAAAGAGAGACAGAGAGAAAAAAAGAGGTAGGACAGGTGCAGAGAGACAAACTTACCCGAGCAGCCAAGCAAGCTGCGGGGCAAAGAAAGCACATGAAAAAAGCACCACCAAAAAAACATTGCAAAAGCAACCAAAAAAAAAATATATATAAATAAATAAATAAATAAACACAATGTTTAATGTTTTTTTTTTTATATTATATTTTATTAAGTTTTAATATTTTAGTTTTATTGGGCAATGGGGATATATGGAATGCGAGATAATATCTTTGTAATAATAAAAAGTTGTAATTGCAAAATCTACTGTAAATAATTATTTAGTATATTTTTGCACAACAATTATTGTGTATAATAAAATTTAAATTTAATTGCAGTATTTTTTTTAAAATTACTTGTGCTGTGGCAGAATATAATAATAAAAAATTAAATATTTTTTAATGTTAGTTATATAAAAGTGTTAAAATTAGTACAGTAGTTTTTTTTCCAAGCAGTGCTTACTTTTTAACCTATAATAACATACTTTTATGTTTCATAAAAAAATTTATTTGAAAATACTGATGAAAAAAAATTTATATATTATTACTTTTTATTGTTTGTTTTAATTTTTTTACTTACGTAGCGGTTAGTTGTTGTAGACAAAGTACTTTGAGCAGTTTTGTCGTTAAGATCCGTTCCCGCAGCGTCGGGCGAGGTTAAGGGCGGATTATTAGGGGTTACTGGAGGATTTCTGGGGGGCAGCGCAGGTGGTGAACCTGGACTAGAAGGCTGATGGGGTAAGGTACGTGGACGGGACGGAGGTAATGGTGGTGGAGAGCTAGAACCCCCCACCGAAAAATAAGTGGAGTTGGATTGAGTTTGGTAGAACTGCAGAAAACACAAAAGAAATAAAAAAAAATATATAAACAATGAAAAAAACAAAATTAGCAAGCCACCATTTATATTGCACGAAACAATAGTTTTTCTTGCAAGCATAAATTATTATTATTCAAGATTATTATTACTATTTTTTTATTTGTTTTAATGTTTTAAATTATTATAATATTAAACAGAAAATAATTAAATATATATATAAAGCATAGAAGTAATATATTTTAAAATGTATATTAAAACATTGAATAAAAAAAAATTAAAAATTAAGAATAAAAGCACATACACCAGACAATATTTTTCCAAGCAAGCAAAGCCTGACTTGTAAGGTTTGCTTGCTTCAATAAACAATGCATTGTCATGTGTTTTGTTTTTTTGCAATGACGTGCGTGTTTATTTTCTTATTATTATTTTAGTTAAAACATACTCGCTGCAATATATATGACCTCATGTTAACATCATTATGAATACCTATGACATAATATATGATATTCTAATTTAAGATTCAAACATCAAAGATACAAATCCTAACATTTTTATAGAGTCAACAAAATATTTCGTAATATATAAAATGCATTTCTACGAAGAAAGAAACACTTTAAGGATCTGAAAATGTTTATGCTTATGCATATAGTTTAGAAATGATAAATCAGACAGTTAATTAATTAAATTTACATTTCTTAACTCTCAACAATTTCATTAACTATAGGAATGCAAATTTTAACACGATGATGAGAAGATTTAAAAACAAAAACTATTAATACGTTTTTTGTTTTTTTTTTAGATTGTATGGCATATTGCTTTATTTTATAACGTATAAAAATTTACACCCACGAAGCCCCACAACTTTACATTTGCTCTAAATTATAATATCCTTATTACTGATACGGAAATATAGAGTTAAATATATATATTTATATAATTCAAAAATATGACCTATGTATCCAAATATAATGTTGTATAATTGGGCGTATACCTTTAGGTACCTGAAAAAACAGGGGTGTAACCACTAAATTTAGCTTAACACATCACCACGATATAGAACACACTATTATACACGACTACAGAATGGCGAACGATGCATGCAAATGAGACGAGCAGCGGGCGTTTTGTCTCCAATACGTCTCGTCTCTTCATCTCCCCTCCCTCCCTCCCCCTTGTATATACAATTCCCTTTCCATCAAACAAATTTTTTTTTCATTCATAAACTGACCTTGGCCCCCTAAAAAAATAAAAACTATAAAAACACTCGTAAATTTTGTGACATTAACGTAAACTGAAAAATCTAATATATAAATTTGATTATGTACAAATAGATAGATTGATGTGTTAGAAAGGACCTTCAAAAAAAAAAAAAAAAAAAGTTTATTTATTCAATAGTGTGATTTCATGCTGCCGGAAACTCTTTTTTTTTTATTTTTTTTTTTTAATTTTAATTTAATGAGTTTATGTTACCTCCCAACAATAAAGTAATTGTTAATTCTTGGTCTCAATAAATCATTCATTTTTTTCCCCCAACCCCCGTACAGCTATTATATAGATCAGTACCGTACAATATTTCAGAGATATCTTATTCATCAGTGTTACAAAATACAATTAAAAAGTTTTGATTGGAAAATTAAAATTTTGATTTTTTTTTTCTCTTGCTCCAAACCTAAAAAACAATTATTCTACCGCAGCCCCAAATAACAAAATCATGAGCAAACAGCGAAAAACTTTTATTCAAACTAAAATATATATATATATATAAAATTTACATTTAAAAGCACCACCTTTCTACAAAATCAACTGTATAGTACTTACATATACGTTCCTGGAAATAACTGCTCATACAAATAGCATGAAGGTATAGTATTATTATTTATATAAATATAAAAACATCAAGTGCGGATATTTAATTTTTATAATTTGACGTATAATATACCGTAATGATAATACAAATAACATATATATGGTGTATTTGGTTGAGTAAAGAATTACACCAACTACAAATCTGATGTATAGTGCTTGTAGTGTTTCATGTTACTTTTTATATATATATATATATATAAATATACTTAAAAAAATTACGTCATCATCAGTACTTTAAGTGACGTCATCGTTTATAATAAAACACTCAGCTGTACTATTATAAAATTATATACTGTCAATTTAGTTAAGAAGTCGTTATGGTTCAATTTTATATTACAGTACATTATAACTTAAGATAAAACGAGAAAAAGCTTATTGCTATTTGATATAAAAAAAGTGTATACATACGAATAATACGAGTTATTGAATTTTGTAATACGATGCTGATTTTTTTTAAAGTTATTTTATCAAAAAAAAATTCCTTCATGGAAATACCAAACACATTATTGTATACGTGTATACACAGCAATTACCTAAAATCTTTGCATAATTAAAGGTATGTCTAAAAAACATTGTGTATACATTATGAGGTAGTAGTCTACGGTGCGCACCACCTCGGCGAAAACAGGTACAGTGCGTGGCAAGAGAGTTTGTTTGCATTTGGTCTTCGGTGGACACCACCTTATGGCAATTTAACACACAGTGGTGTCCACCAAAGGCCAGATGCATGGAGAGCATTCGTCACGGACCTGTTTTCGCTGAGGTGGTAGACCATTTACCTTTTATCCTGCATTTATGTCATTATAGCATATAAATTATGCTGAATTATATTGAACATTACTAATTATATTGTATAACATAATATTTATGCTTTCTAGCATAGTTATTATGCAGTGTAGCATAAATTATGATGAATTGGACAAAATGAGCTAGCATGAATTATTACGTAGTAACGTTAGTATATTATATAATAGTATACCACATAGCAATTAAACAGTTGAATCTCTATTTTTTTTTATATTTTTTTTTTAGTTTAAATATATTTAATTTAATTTTCATTTTGTTGTTAAAAGTAAGTATTGTGTCTGGCGCGACGCAGACAGGCACGCACATCACGTGATACAAACGCCATGGGGCAGCTGGCCAGCTCTATAGCTTTTGTATATATGTATAAGCTTATAAAGAAACTATAAGGCTCTAACTTGATGGAGAAACATAAGCACGCATGGTCCAGATCAACTTTTATACACTAGGCAGCCAATTTTAAACATGAAACACTATAACGTACAACATTTAACCAATATACAAAGTGACAGCGAAATTTGTTAAGAATAATAATATATTGTTAACTGCACGATTATATTAGTATATTATTATAACCCACTTCGCTTTTAAGTTTCAATTTTTCTGGAAGTTAAAGTGTTCTCCATTTATGTATTTCCGGCCTCGGTGCAGTAGTTTTCTCAAAAAAAAAAAAAAAAAAAAAAAAAAAAAAAAAAAAAAAAAAAGCATAGGAACCTATATGTATTATGTAAGCTTTTCCCACTGATTACTTTTATTTAATAAGTAAAAGAATATTACTATTGACATTTAAAAACAAATAAAAAATATCAGGGCTCACATAAAAATTTTGTTTAACAATTTTCATTTCGTTTGTTAGTGTTATTTTAAAGAAAGTTATCCGATTGAAAAATAATTAATATTACTTATGTATACGACTATTAGACCTCCGCAAATAAGCACACAATTTCTCCAGACACGTCTGTATAACATATTATAAAAGTTACGTCCTTGTCCCTAACTTTATCATGTTACATTCATTAACAAAAGTTGATATTTAAACAAAAGAAGTACAAAAGCGATGCGGCGACATTTTTATTGTCTTCTCCCCCTCCTCATTCATATACAAGGTCACGTGACCTCCATTGACCAATGCAGAAACAATCTTCTTTATTATTATTATTTTTTTATTATTATTATTCAATTACCTACGTGCTTATACACATTATTATAAAAATAAATAATTCTTATATATGTATAGAGACTAGAGAGAGAAAAAATCAGCAAGAATTCTTTTCATATTGTTTCATACAATAGTAGAAAAGTAATATACTTATGTTGTCAACATGCATCTAATATTTTTTATTATTATTAATTTACCTAACGATTGTATTATATTTTTGTTGCCCTGTTATAAAATTGGTAATCAAATTTGTATTTCTAAAAGAAAAGCATTGCGTAAACAATTTGATTATTAAGTTTGCTATACAGTGAAAATCTATAGTGCTGCACTAAAGTTTTTTTTTTTTTTTTTTTTACATATTGAAGTGATGTCATTCTATTTTAGTTCAAAGTTAATTACGTCATTGGAATGCAGGTAAATGTAAGTTAGCTCGCGACTTCAAAAGTATTAATCAAATAAAATGTGTATGTAATTCAAGGTTGATTTTTTAAAAAACATTTAGATAAAAAAAAAAAAAAAAAAAAAAGTTTAAGATTAATGTGTCACTTTACTTTGTTAAGGCTAGAAATGAAGTACAGTATTATAATATACTGCAGTAAAGAGAATACAAGACAGACCTACAAGGCAGAAAATATGAAATTTGGCAGAGTATAATACTAGGAGAGGGAGAGGGAGAGAGAGAGAGAGAGAGAGAGAGAGAGAGAGAGAGAGAGAGAGAGAGAGAGAGAGAGAGAGAGAGAGAGAGAGAAATTGAATTTTTGAAATATAAAGCCAGGAAAAGTTTTTTCGCAATTGTATTCTTGATTTTTGCATAAAAAAAAGAGCACAGCAAAATTCTTCACATTTAATTAATTGACTGGTTCTTTCAGTATGCACTTTGTTATGCAAAATTCATGAAGAATATGTGAAAATTATATATTTTAATTTTTTTTCCTGCCTTTTAAAAGACCACTTGTCTTGAAATTTTTATCATATAGTTGAGTTTTCGCATTATTAATTGACTTTTATATTATATAAATAATTAAAAAGAGGGGGGGTCAACTTTGGAGTTTCAAAGCAAGATCCAACTTGCTAGAAAGGGTTCAAAGCAAGGTTAACTACAACCCTTAAACTGATCTTGTAAAATATAGAAGATAATAATTATAATAATAATAAGTAACGGCTTTTATTGAGCGAAGAAGTTAATAGTTATCAATCTTATATAAAATCGTTCTTTCTTTCTTTATAATAGTCATAGAATTCTACATATTAAAAACACAATGAGTCACATAATTGCAAATCGCATATGTTTTAACTATATTATATATTGGCATACATTATACATTGCAAAAACAAATTGTTAAATAAATTAATGTTTTATTATAATATTATGTTACAGAGCAATCATATTATAATATATTAAAATAATTACTTACCTCAGAAGGTGTTGGTGAAGTGGCTGATTCCAGACACTGCAATTGTTCTTGTAAAATCCTAACACGTCTTTCAGCTTTAGTTAGTTCTTGAGCAACCCTTGCATCGTTAGTCTTTGCTAATTCTGAACGTAGTGCCTCAAGAAATCGTAAATCCTTCTCCAACATTAAACGGAAAGTATGTTTACGATTCGTTTCTAAAAGTCGTTGTCTTTCCAACTGTAAAACAACATCAATAATAAAATATAATATATATATATAAGTAGAAACAGATGATGTTAATAATAATCACATATTTTTATTATTTTATATCAATTAACATTCAATGAATTTACACAAAAGAAATATTACTTTAAATTGATAACAATTAATAATTTCTGATGATATAACGGATTATAATTTCTCATAGTATTATTATTTTAACAACTGTATTTATTTTTTTTTTTTTCACTGTCTATCTTGCCACTTCATAGAATTAATAAAATGTAATTCATATTATATAAATATTTTAGATCCGCACTGTTCCATGAACTTTCATGATACAACCATACAATAAATTTATTGATATTTATACAACGCAGAATCATACGCGATAGCAAATTGAATAAAATATACTTTGAACTATCTATATACACGTGATAGCGATGAGGAATGATGCATTCCCTTTTATATACAATTTATGATGTGTGTGTTTATCTCTATATGAAATAATTATAAAAAAATGTTTAAGTTTTATTTATTTGATTATTTAGTTTTTGGCTATTTATTGACATGTAGCTGTTGACATGTACTGTATTAAAAAATGATCCCATCAGTGATTTTTTTTAATCGATCAGTTCTACGAATTGTCTTATCATTATTGACGATAAGGAAATTAGCACATTAACTTTTGGTGCTATTGCTTTTATTTATAATATTATATTAAAAATGTAATTAGAGTGTATTACATATGATATGTAATATATATCCAAATCTTATGATTCAAAGTGTTATGAATCGAAATCTATTTAACGATTAATATAATTTTATTAAAAAACATACTTGTCTAAATATATGTTTCTTTGAAGTATATTATAAACTATAAAAATTATATTTTTAAGTTAATATTATATACCATGTAATTTTGTGATTTGTAAACAGAGCAGCGACGATCTTAATTATGTATTAGGCTGACCAATCAATTTAGAAATGTTCTCCGGGTAAGTAAAACTTACTTTTTCTTGAATATGACGACAGAAACGAAACAAATTATGTTAATACTATATCTTATTAATATGTGCAAAAGTATAATAAGTTGCCTAAAAATTGCGATTTCATTGTGAATAATTCATTATCATACGCTCAGCTTAATCAGATATACGATTAGGATTTTCGAAACAGCTTTGCTAGATTAGTTGTTTCTCCTTCTGAGAAGGAAAAAAAATAGCTAGAACATTAATATAATAATTTAATAAACCAATAAAATAATAAAAAAAAATTTGAGTACTATATTCCGTTGAGTATACTATACTCATCTTTATGCAATGAAATTATTATTAACAATAAATTTGCCCTCAATTGCCTGATTATACTATAAAGGAGGCTTTAATGTACACTAATTTTTATTTACGTTACGTTATTTTTAAATCGGGTAATGTATGTAAAATTAAATTCATATGCTATAAACATTAAAATACAAACTCTACAACATACTGCATTTTATGTTAAAACAATAATTACAAAACATGTGACGATTTGTCTTTCAAAACTGTTATACAATTTTAAGCTCTCCACGATCTGTATTACGATGTAACAAAGTCTTTTGAATTATACAGAAACATGTATTGTAAGTAATATTTTTTTTTTAGGCAATTCATGATTCTAAGCAAGAGAAGATTTCTATCTTAATTTACATCAATTAATTAAACAATTTAACTATCTTCCTCTTCATTTCACACCCACACATTAACGCCTTACTATATATATAAAATGACGTGTGAACGTATAGAGAAGAGATGTGTCGCTTCAAAGAATTTTATGTTTAATTACTTTGCATAAAGTGGCAACAAAATTTCTTTTACAGACAAGTTGATATAAAATCTTTAATATATTTTTTTATATATATGATAAGTTTTGCAATAAGATAAACGACAGAAAAGTTATCACTATACCAAGGCCACCACAATACTTTTATTATATATTGTTGGATTACATTGCACTTCCTAAATTAACACATAAGTGTGACAAAACGATACGTAAGTTAGTTTTAATATACAGTATATAAGAAAGGACTCAACAAATTTATAAATCAAATTTTGCACGTTTGAAATACTTCGCAAAAAAAAAAAAAAAATAAAAAAAAAAAAAAAAAAAAATTGCCAAATAATTTTATTATTGTCTCTATTGCAATACACAGCATAGCTTTTTACTTCAATTGAGTTTATTTTATTTTCCGTGTATGGGCATGGGTAATTCACTTATAATGACACTATTTTAAGTATTGTGGTGCAAATTTTAACACAGAAAGAAGTCACAATATATATTCCTTTTTTATGTCGTTTTTTCCCAAAACCTGAAAAAAGTGACGATATGATTTTCCTTATACATTTTTTTCCTTGTATATTGTCTATAATCATTGAGTTCACGTGCAATTATTAAATGCAGAATGCATGACGCGACATATGATATCTAGAAGTCTGCAAAGTAAAGGTCAACAAACTTTTCTATGTATTATATTATTTATACTTCTCATAAATTCCATTCTTATCCACAAGATATTGCTAAACCGGTCTCTTAAAAAAAAAAAAAAAAAAAAATCTTTTTATACAACAGCACAGACATAAGAAAGATAGGGAAAAAAATAAATGCTGGGGGAAATTTTAAATGACTCGAAATTCACGCAAGAATTTTACAGTGTTTATTGTACAATAAAATACTGTAATATATACGTATTATTATATATTATATATAATATATGTATAAATAAAGAATTTATATATAAAACAAATTAAACTATGATAAAAGACACCGCAATACATTAGTAATTAATTGAGTTTATTTATAACTCGGTCATTGTTGTAACTAGGTTAAGTAGTTCAATAATGCACCTTATATTGTAATAACAATGTGACGTGACCCTATAGGTGAGTCACGTTTACTAAAAAAAAAAAAAAAAAAAAAAAAAATGTACATCATGATTTCCATTCATGAATGTAGCAGGAAATGCATCAACAATGCTGGGTGGGTGTTCTCTTTTTCCTTATATTATTCAACAATCGCCTCACGGTAGTAATAATGCATTATATGAGAGCCATAGCGAGTGAGTCGAGCAAATATTTAACACTTGCAATTTATACGTAATATTATATTTATACTGTACAGTCATAGAGCACTTTGCAAAAATCATCTTTTATTTCTATACCTTTTTTTTAAGCAGTAGTGTATAGTTTATAATTATAAAAATTCTCACACACACCCTCGCCCCCTCTAAATTGCAAATCATTATTTTTCGTAAGTTTTAAAATTGTACGACATTTAAACTCTAGATATTAGATTCAAAAGTTTCATGACGCGATGGATAATGCAACAATAATTCTATTACGTCAGTATACTTTTCTGTATCCATGGTAACGAACGATATACATAAACAGCTGATCTACTGCAAAAGTGAAAATACTTACATCGACAGGTTGTGGTCCTGTAATACTATCTCTGCTACTCTTGCCAAGACCACTGGGTGCCGATACGTGATGATGATGTAGATGTCTTGAGGGGGTTGATGACCCTCCACCAGGGGGTGAGGACGGCATGGTAGTAGGTCTGGGTGGTGTACAACTGACACGCTGTTGCACCGTCAGCACCACCTGAGCGTCCGCTGTAAAAAACAAAAAAGTCACGTATAAAATATCAACTTACATATACACACATGACTTCCTTTCATATATAATATATAAAAATTATGCCTAGCATAAGCTTTTTAATTATCATATGAAACTCTACGACTTTTAGCTCAACAGATATTAAATAACAACTATTTATCAAGTTTTTTTTTTTTTTTTTTTAAATTTTTTTTTATAATCTTATTACGTTTATATACATAAGCTTCATGGCTTTACTATCAGAATTAACATTTCATTCAACTAATATTTCTGCAAATTTATTTTGTCTATATAATGCTAACTATGGTGTTGAAAATAAATTGAAATATGAATCGTTAAAACAGCTTATGAAAAATTTTGTAGCTTGGGAAATCTCTTTATTATTATTTTCGGTCAAGATTTTATAGTCACTATAAAAAACTATAAAAAAAGAAGAGAAATATTTGTGGCTAATTCTGATATTGAACTTGGTTTACTTTAAATCATTCATAAACACTGTAAGTGTACATATAAAAACTTCTCACGGTCAAGCTCTAATGATAAATTCAATTGTATGTGTATATAGTTAAAGTACATAGCTATAAAACAAAAGAAATATAAAATATATAAAAATGCCGACATTCTTCCGTTAATAGTTTGCTTATATATATAAATATTAATTTTTTTTTACTAAAAAAAAAAAAAAAAAAAAAAAAAAAAAATCTTAAATGTATGTGAAGATCTTATACATAGAAGAAGGTATATACATAGTCATTATTTTAATGAGCTATTTGCAGGTGTACAAACATGCTTAAAAAAAATTAAGTAACATGATTTTAATTATAAATATGATAGTGTGTGAAAAATATATAGGAGATAATGAGACTGTATAGTATTACTGTACATATACACATTATTTTTTATAGTATTCTAAAACAATACATATAAGTACGGTATAAGTACTTAGTTAGCTCTTGTGCAATAAAAACTAAAAACCAATAGTACTTAAAATAATATATACTTTGATATAAAAATAATGTTACCTTTAAAACGATTCATGCATTTGCAAAAAAAAAAAAAAAAAATACATGAATCATGATTTATAATATTTCAAGTTTTTATTTACATATTTATTTTTACAAACTGGCGTAATAAACGCGAGTACTTTAATTAACAAAGATAAGACTATCATTTTTTGCAATGATTATTTTTATAACATATTTATTTTTAAACTTAAAGGCATAGACAACATGAAAACATTAGCTTTTATACCACAAAACACTTGATCGGACTTATATAAATAACATTAATAGGTCTCAAAACCCAACTGTAAAGCCGTAGCAGTGATCAGAAAATTTTGATTTATGCAACCTGCACAACATTGTTATATTAATTTTTGCCTGTTTCTGACGTCATAAACAGGAAATATTCACGCAAATTGCATACTTCACAGTTTTTTTACGCTCTCTTGTGGGGCCACATTTACATTCTGGTAAAAATTATCATCAGTTTTGTAGATCCCATTTTGTGTTAAAGAACATACTAGCTTGTTCTGTAAAGTAAAGTGAATCTCAACAACAGTGATTGGCTGACCAACAAAATACGACACATTCATTGGTTGATCTTGTTTTTTGAGCTAACAAAATTGACAAAAATTGAGTCACATGAAGAGCATGGAACTTTTTTGTGTGGAGTTTCTTTCATTCTTATCAAGTTCAAAGTTCTAAACGAAGAAATAACAATGATCGACCATATGTATAAACGTAGTAAATAAGGAATTTATATTAAACAGGTAATCCAAAGAGAAGCTCCGCCCACAAAACAGGAAACAGCTGGGGCATCAAACACTCGCTTAGTCAATTTGTGAATTTATTATCAGTTTTAATATTAAATGTTTATTTCTTACCTTATATATTGGTTAATTCATAGCATTAATTTTTGTTATTTATCCACGTAATTAAAAAAATTTACGATACCAAAAAATTGTGATAAGAGAAAATATATGATTTCGAAGTGTTTGTTGCCTATTTTTCATTGGTCAGTCAGGCAACAAATTCAAAATATATCCGCCATAATAAGTGATAAAAAATGCTTTTTTTACATCACCTCTCATTTAAATTTGATAATCCCCAAATTCTAGAGCATAACACTAAAATGCGAGCACTGAATTGAAGTTTCTTACAAAATCACTTATGTGAGACCAAAGTCCACTATTCACTTACACGAGAGCTGTAAACTTACTTGATTTACATTAGTTTTTATGGCTCTAAAAACAGAGGCATCAAACAATCGATACACGTAATTCACCGGAAGTGTATTTTCGCGCTTTGGATTACCTATTTAATACAAATACCTTAGTAGTAAACAGGTAACGAAGTCATAATCAGCTGTTATAACAAAGGAACATATCGACACAAAAGTTGCGCCGGAAGTCTGACTTTGCAGAACGAGCTGTTGTTTCATGTTTTCTATGTCTTTAAATGAACACTCATCAGCAGCTTTAAATTTCCAGTAATAATGAATAACATAAAATTTCTATTTAGATTAATAATATAAATAAAATAAAATGAAAAATGCAATGGCCATAATGAAATATTAGCCATAAATGGACAAACAAAAATAGTTAAGTAATGTTTTCATTGTTAATATAAAGATAAGAGTATTGTATATAAATAATATTTACATTACGATGACAAAAGCTTGCCAATAATACGTAATAAACTACCACAAGTTTCTCAGAAAAACATTGTAAATATTTTAATTTTGTTTGATGATATTTTGAGAGCCTAACTTTTACATAACATTACGACATGAGAAAGAATTGAGGTGGGCGAGAAGAACATGTTTGGATATATACATACACACAGTGTGTGAGTGTGTAAGGTGAGTCATAGGTATACCACATCGTTTTATCATCATATAACTATTACTATGAGATTCAATTAAGATAGCTGTGTATCACAATTAAAACGATCGTTCTTTTGTTTTTGTTCAACACAATGAGTTGTACTATAAAATATATAGTGAAATATGATTGTATTACAAACATACATTATATATTGAACATTTTATATATAAAATAGCCTTATGTTTATTCGATACTTTTTGAGAATTTATAAATAGTTTTATATAGGTATCAACATAAAATGTCAATATCACTGATTTATTATAAAGATTTTAAACACCTACATCATTAATTATAATATTTCAATTAATACAAATGGATATTATTATGAAATACAAACTTAATGTTTAAGGGAGTAGGGTACCGACCTTATATCTAAAAAACTTGAAGTGTTTGGGGTCTAAATTTGGTGTCATTGTGTAGCTAAGGGTCACACCTAGCCGTGATAAAAATGTCATAATGTTTAACCATCCCGAAAAAAATTATTGAAATTAACATTGGGCCTTATGGGCTTAAAATTTCAAAAAATCATATAAAATTAATTTGCACGGTGATCCCCAGAAATTTTTATATATTTAAAATTGTCTCAAGCTGAAGTATCATTGTGCAAAATTTCAATTTTTTTTTTTTTTTTGACAAGAAAAGCTTGAGAGTCTAATGGCCGACGTTGGTCCCCTACTCCCTTAACAAAAATAACAATGAAAAAAACAAAACTCCCTTTTAATACTTCTTGAAATATATATAAACAATTAAGAATTTTGTAACCATTCGGTTAAAATAACAGGTTTTACACCTGATTTTGCCATAGTTATATTATTGTCAAATTTTAGGATATTATAGAAGTTGTAAAGAATGACCATGAATAAAATAAAATTTAGCCTAATTTGTTAAATTGAGCGAATTGTAAATTCGTCGATTTGGCAGAATTAAGCTAAAGTAACAAAATCATACTCTTCTAGTAGGTTTCTTTATCAATGTTTGCCTAGCCTAGATAAATGTAACTTATAAATAAAGTCTATCTATATTTAATATTAGCTCATCATATGTATATAATCAATCCATCATGATAATATTATGATAACTTATAATAACAGGTAAAATAAAAAAGTAATAATATTAAAGAACCACCACGAGAGAATAATGAAAAATAAAATAATATTTTATAATTAATATTGACTAAAAATCATTGAAACGATTACAAGTGAAGTAAGATTTAAATAATATTTTCTGTCATGTTTTGAATTATTGATGCATGCTTAAAAATATATAAGAAGTGTGTTATGACAGGTTTTACAAATTTTATATATATTATATGGTTCATGAATGTCATTCAGATAATTGAAGCTGCTGCAAGTTTATATAAAAACCGAATGGAGATTATTTTTTATAACATATATATATATATATAATATAGGTTTGTAAAATCAAGTTATTATATTAAAATTGAAAGTGAGAGAGACTGCTGATATACAACATTGGTTTTTATATCAGGATGGATTACAGATTAAATATAAAACGATAAAAAATAGGTTATATCGTACTTTTTTACAATATTTATATTTATCAAGCCCTACCCTTTGCATATATGTGTATTCAATAGAAAACTTTGTGTATGTATTGTATACTTTTAAAATCCTATATTTACGTTTTACGTCATAAAAAAAATTCCAAAAATGGATCCTATTATGAATTTGCATTTTGAACAGTTAAAATAATAATAACAATACTATAATTATCTTTTATTTGAAGTTATAATGCTGTTTTATGTAATAAAAATATTTACAGAAATTCGTAATGCATTAATGTAATTGCATCTTATAAGAACTGCGTTTTTTTTTTTTTTTTTTTTCTTTCCTTTTTCTTCTTTCTTCAACACATTATTCTTTAATTTCTGCCACAGAAAAACGAATAATATAACAAATAATTATTTCCCATTAAAATCAATGCTATTTAATTCAAATTTGCACAGATTTCTAGATTTCTGTATGCGGTAAAACAGGAGTTTTGAATTTGAATGCAACCTCACTCGGTAGTTTAATTTTACCAATCTCACTTATAATAATAAAAAAAGTAATATGAATACCGTGATAAAATATTAAGAAAGTTATATAGCTCAATTATTCATTGCAATTCCATGTTGACCTTTTTATAATCCCATACTTAAATATAAAATAAAACATGAAAAATAATAACAACATAAGTAATAATAATAAGAGTCACCAAGGAACATTATTATTATTCTTAAATGTCATATACTGAAACAATCTACCCCTTGTATAATAAGAAATCTCGTTAAACTGCAGATAAAAATAGATGTTACACAATGCTTTTTAAGTGTATACTACAAGGAATGCCATTTGTCAAACATGTACTTAATGTAGACGCCAAAAAATTAAGTGCGCGCAAGTGAGATTCTGAGAGTACACATGTGCGGGTAATGTCAACGGTATTTTGTACAAACCTATTTTTATTTTATGATTATATGAATCGTTATGACTAAATTTTTGCTATTAAACACGTCATATATGTATATTTTTATGCCTCTTTTAATGTACAATTTTGCATGTTAAACATAACATAAATATTAACTGAAATGGTGGCATACACACATTATAATTTTAGCTTATTATTATTTCAAAAAACTATATTTTAATCAACGGTGAAATTTCTTGGTCAATTTTTTTTTATACTGCATTATAAACAATGCTAAGATGCATCTATATATAGGGTGTATGCGCATGACGTCATACTGTATGCGCTTCAACGCTATACTGGAGCAATGAATAACATTGCTCAGCATACGACAAACGTCATGGCTTTTTTTTTTTTTTTTTTCATTATTATTATTATTTCTCTTGCAATCTTGACAACCTATAATTCAACCTAAACAGTATAATCAATGCTCTCAAAAATATTGCAAATATTAAACTGGCAAAATGTGTCATTTTCCTACCTGCGCCCATGTTATTATTTAGTGCTCTCACGCTCTCATGGCGTTGGCTTTTTATAAATACAAATGCAACCCCCTAAATATATGCAAATTTTTAATTTCTTCGTTCCAATCATATATCCATGGTTCCAACTATAAAGTATTATTAAAAAAAAAAAAAAAAAGCTTGAAAGATGAGCTTGCAATACTAACGAATAGAAAATTAGGGATCACCCAACGTTATATTCCAGCTCGTTTTTTTATTGTTAAACGTCACCACCGGTAAACAAGCATTTGTCACGTTAATTTTCGTATTCTTAATATCTGAATCCACGTCAAATGAACACAAGTATAAAAAAAAGGTTCATTTTGATTTGAAAACAATAACGTAAAGTATATATTATTCAAAACTTCATTAGCACACTTTACATATTATAATAACACATAATCTGAATAATTATGATTTACAGATTATAGTTTAGTGGAGAGAAATAAAAAACACCATAAAAATGATACATTAACCACTTTTATATATATATACATACTGTATATAAGTAATATACTATAAAGGTAGCAGGTTTTAATATTCAATAAAAATTGTTTATTAGGGCGTGCATGTATGAATTAAAATAAAATGACGTCATTAATGCAATCATTGTACTGGAACATAAACACACAAAGTATAATACATATATATTTATAATCATATGCAACCGAGGAGACTTTCGCCCCACATTTTCCTTTACATCAATATTTATTGCATTGTTTTAGGATGAGTGTGGAATATTAATATATATATTTTTTTAACTTTCTTCAAACTATAATAGCCACGTCTTATAATATTTTCATCTATGTCAAATTAACAATGGCTCTTTTTAGCAATAATGTTTGATTGAGTAAGCATGCAAATTTTTTATATATAAATTTTTTATGAATTCATATATAAAAAAAAATGTTTTGATACAGCCAATTATGGCTGCACCTTAGAATTTTATGTGCATAATATATAATAAATAGCCTTCACCTCTTTCATTTGATTTTTAAATGGCTATATCAAATTATTTTTATAATATCTAATAAATACTACATTATGTTTGAGGGGAAAAATCGTATGTATTCAAAGCATGATGATTCAAAGCTTTCTTTGAAAAGGCACCCAATGCGCATTTTGTGTGTTATTTTTAGTGTTTACATTATACGCAGTGACTCCCGTAGTGAGTTGCGTCCAAACAATGAATGTTACTGACAACAATATGATCTTGTTACACCCCTCTATCTATCAGGCATCAAGAGCACGCGCCATCATGTAAACATTAGGAACATCTCTTGTGGGTGCACACAATTAAATAATAACGACGCGGTTATATACTCCGCCCGCGCTACCCTATATCAACAATAATATATAATTTATATAACAAAAACACAACCAAGTTTTTTTTTTATAGTCTCATACAATTGCTTACACAAAAAAAAGGGGTGTGTGGGGTAATTAATTTTTTTTTTAAACTAAATATTCGTCATAAATAATAAACTCTAATACCGTATGTATATTTTCTCATGTATTAAATGAAAGATCCAATAATTATAAAACTCCCCGAGTAAAAATGTATATATAAATAAAGAGTTAATATTATGTTTATGCATCTAAATAAACGATCTCTATTTTCTTAAATTTACCCTCTGTTGCACCTCTCGAAATGATTCATTACATATTTTTCATTATTGCTATTTAATATATTAACTCATATAATTTATACAGTATAATACATTATTAAATTTTTTTAGCGCGATAAGACATTATCAATTTTTATATTATCATCGATATGTCAAATTGTGTAGATATACAGAAACTAAGTTTTTTTTTTTTTTTTTTTTTTATACAGTATTATGGCATTATGGTATTCGTAACGAGTCTTTCAATTAACATACTGCTCTACAATGCATGCATTGCCATAAAGAGATATGTTATAGCAAAATTGTGTGCTTTACACTCTTTCATGTTATATGAATTATAATATCATTTATAATAGTCAATGCAAGGTGAGCCTATATAATATTATAAAAATAATTTGACTTTTAATATGGACTAAATCAGACATATGCATCTCTATTTAGTATTTTGACACTATATAACATAAAAGTTAAAAAATAGTTACAAAATTAAATAAAAAAAAATTGCTAAATTAATATAGTCGTATAGTAATCTTTTAATAAGAGATAATAAAGAATTAATATAACATTTATAACGTGCTAACTATAGTTTTTATCAATTTGAATTACCTATTTTCTTAATTAATATGTGTTAATAATGATAATTTTGACATTGGAAAATATTTTAACAAATTTTCATGACCAATGCGTTGAACTTCGAATAAATGCTTACTATATGCATAAGCATATACGTTTAATATACAGATAAGTCTAACAGAAGAGTATACGTATAAGTAAACAAAAATAATAATTTCAAATTACTCAATGAAAAAAGAAATGACAATTTCATATAATATTAATGATAATAATTGGGGCAACTTATTTTTGTACGTATCTCATGGTATATCTAGAATAAATATAATAAAATGTGAAGAAAAAACAAATCAAGAAAAAAAGAATATTTATTTAGTTATTTCAAACAAAAGAACATCAACACAGAAGCAATTTTCTATAAAGAAAACAATAGAAAGAAAAAAAAAAGTTCTCTGAGAAGAAAAAAAGAAGTCAGATTTAAGTTAACTTTATATCGATGTAAAATATTTAGTATATTAAAATAATATACAGCATGATGCTATCGATAGTTACCTGCTTGAAATCCTCCTAGCCATTGACTTATTTGTGAAGCTATACTAAGTCTCTCCATTGTTTAAATAAAGAAAACACAAGCACAGCAGCACCACACTTTGCAATTTCTCACCTTTACAATATCGCGAATACGACTAAATTATAATCTCATATCAGAACATTTTACTTCACCTTCGCCCGTCTCTCCATCCACAAACTGATAACAATACTACAACCTTCTTTACGGAGAACTTCACGAGGTAGATTTAATAATAAATATTATATTAAATGAATATGATATACGAGTTATAGAAGTGAAAACTGTAGAAAATGTATAATTTTAAGAAATATTCAAAAAAAATATGCTTATATCAATATAGAATAAAAAATTGCTCTCTTATCTATATGAATATAAACAAATATACGGTAAAAGTTAATAATTTTAACGAAAAATAAACCTTATTGAAATGAGTATGATATCGCACAAAGTGTGTAATGTGTCTATATATATATATATATATATATATATATATATATATATAATATATATATATATATATATATATATATATATATATATATATATATATATATATATATATATATATATATATAATTATATATATAGACACATTACACACTTTGTGCGATGTCATACAATATGATATATGTATGATATCGCATAAAGTGTGTAATGTGTCTATATAATATATATATATATATATATATATATATATATATATATATATATATATATATATATATATATATATATATATAACAGGGGAAAAATTCACACATTAGTTGTCAAAACATTCGTAAAACATGCTTTAATTTCTTTTATTTTTATCTCATGTTTTCTATTTGTTCTTGCATTATCTCTTTCGTTTGATTTTTTAAATAACTTTAAAGCATAATCAGAAAGACAAAATAATAAACTTGAGTACGGCGACAGCCACAATAAAATAATGAATACTGGGGGATGTTTGAAGAAAAGCTAAAAATAAATGGTTGTTACCGTTGGTTACCAATATAAAAAAAGTACTGGAAAATGTAGAGGGACTCTTAACTTCTTATCCTCTTAATATATTGCAGGGCCATCTTTTAATCCCCTCCCCCTCCCCTCAAAAAACTGTACTGCAGTTGGAACAGATAACTTGAAACGACTCATTAAATACATACTTAATGCATGCTAAAAAAAACACAACAACGATAAGAAGCATTGTATTATTTCATACACCGTATAGCAAAAAGAGCAGATACACTCCCTCAAAAACTAAAATAGCATCACATCACATGACTTTTATGTAACAGTTTCATATTGTTACAAAATTACAAAGAATAACAATAAAAATCAGTCACTAACTCACGTCATTTAATATATCCTCTTCTTACGTATACGTTTGTTCTTTCGACCAAACTTTTGTCTTTTAAACAGCGATGGGTGTTATTTTTATACTTCCCACTAAAATAAGCTTCATGAGACGACAAAAATATTTTAAGAATTTTCATTACTTTAATTTTTAAATAAAACAACATGACGCTTTTCCTCTAAACAGGAATAAAATATTTTCCCCTTTATTTTTTTATTTTATATAAAATCAAAAAGCGTAAACAATAATAATAACACAACCGGACAGGATGTGTGATGGTTAATTGTGATGCTCCATAAATTATATATATAAAAAAACTAGTAAATTATTTATACGAAAACTTGTTAATTTCTTAATTTACTTACGTATAATATAATGAAATAAGCAAGACCAAGACTATTAACTGTGCATATTAACTCGTGTTCATTCTTGTGGAATTGAAGATAAACAATATTTTATTATCAAATATTATAAGAGAATAATAATAATAAAAAAAATAAAAAGACGTAAATTCTGTTATACAGCAAAATTTTTTATATTATTATTTAATTTTTATTGCTACTTTTATGTAATGTTACATTACATGGATGGAGTAATTTTTTTTTGACATCATTAGAAACTATATTACTGACGAAGGAAAATATGGGATCCTATTTCGAAGCCCCAAGTAAAAGTTATCAAATTATTGAGTTTTTAAGACAATGTAAATCTATAAATTTCTTAGCAAAAAGACACTATAATAATATATATATAAAAAAAAAAAAAAAAAAAAAACTAAAGCGAAAAAAGAACAATTTTATAAGGCTATTATAACACTCTACCTGTTGCATGGTACTAAAATGATATTAAAAAAAATCAATAAAAACAATTTCACTGTCTATTGCACTGAATGATATGAACTTGACACTATGTCAACAACACACTAAAAAAAAATTTGTCGGATGTAAACAAAACAGTCACGTGGTTTTGTATAGAAAAGTGGGGAGTTAAGGGGAGGGGGAGTGTCTGCAGCAGATGCAGAATGGTACAGCTGGCAATGCACATCACATCATCAAAAACTGAACAGAGGTGAGACACACAAGGTACAGGGAGGATAGAGCGAGAGAGAGAGAGAAAAAATACAAGGGGGAGCCTCAGCTTGCGTGAAGTGAATGCACTCAACTCTCTGCCTTGCCTTTGCTTTGCCTTTGCTTTGGCTGCCACATAGCCGAGCCAACCCACGCGAGACGCGATGGCTAACTATCTACCACATCTACCTATATTATGTGTGTGTAAGAGTGAGAGAGAGAGAGACAGAAGAAAAATTCCAAGAAATTATTTTATTTTTACATTATTATTAACTTTACTTTGCAAAGTTATGCATCATTAGTTAATAAAGTTTCTTAGAATTGTGATTTTTCATTTAAACATGCGTATATTTTATGAATTATTCAAGTTTTTTTTCTTTCATAACAGTTTCTCTCTTCGTATTTCAATAAAATAATATTTCTGAAACGTAATCAGATTTACAGAGAACATTCCAAAATATTACCATCAAGAAACATTTCATCAAACTAATGAATATTTCCATAATCAAACAATAATAAAACATCCCTCTAAAGTATAAGCAAAACGTAAATAAACAAACTTTCATTGCATCACATACGTCTATCAACTTCTCCAAATATCTGAAGAATATCACTCAAATATAACTATAATAAATAAATCTTACATTATTTCACGTGATCCTGATTGATATTTAATGTCATCATCATCATATTTAAATACACTGAAAGAAAAAACACACACAAACATTCACAATAATTCCACTATTATGTCTATATCGGTCCACTTCACAACTCAAACTAGAAGAGAGGTAAGAGAAATAAAAACATAACACTCTGTATACCAGAAAAAAGCTTGAGGGCAAAACCACCCCTTCTTTTTTTTTTTTAACCCCACTTAGATATTTTATATTATATAACATAGACGGCTGCAGCTGAATTCACGCACACGCGAGCCATAATGATATTATAGACAGAAGAGGGAGCCACAAATAACTAACTAAACTAACCACTATAAAATTCCCCTCTCTCTCTTTTTTTTTTCTCACTCGCACTCTCGTTTTTTTTTTTTATTCCACAGTCAAAGCGGTGGGAGCGGTAAGGAAAAAAAATGTCCATAAGAAAATATTATGTGAAGAGAGAAGTATAAAGAATAAGAGGAGAAGAAAATAAGGCGGGGGAGTATGTACTGTTCCTTCTAAAGTACGTGAGATTCATAATGAACTAAAGTAGTCAAAGAGTATTAGTATACTAGGGACCCGCATAATAAACACAACACACACACACACACACATCATATTTTGTGTGAGACAAAATTATAAAACACTAGATTATTTATTATGGTGTTGCATTAACTTATTTAAAGTAACGATAAAAGTATTTAAAAATTTCAATACAATTTTACTCTTTAACTATAATAATATTTAAGTACTACTTTTTTTTATTATTATAATAACTGTAAGATAATTTCTCTATTTGGTAAGTTGTTTTCATTAAATGTATTATAAAAAAAGTTGTTTTCCTAAATAACAAACAATTATTTTATAAGTGCAGTGTAATTGAAATATTAAATTTTTATGAAAGTCCACATTTGCATATTAAAACCAATAAGAAAATTTCATATCAATAAACAGGACGTAGATATTTTCGCAATCGAGTCATAAGGAAGGTTTTACCAAAACGAAAATAAATGTATTTCCTCTATACTCAAGCTTTAGGCTTTTACACAAATATAATATAATAAAGAATTTTTTAATTGCAGTTTGAAATACAGGACACGTAAGTTTAAAAAAAGGGTCACTACACCTAATAAAATTCTTAGGAAAAATCATCAGTGCTTATTTCTTGGTAGAATTGGAAACTGATCAACGCACATAACATAAACCTATAGCTAATATATGTGACGTCACAATTTTTTTTATATATATAAGGAGCAACAATTTTTTGTTACACACGCTAAAAATCCCCCCTAATCAAACCGGTTTTCATTTCTATATAATAGTCATAAAATATTATTGAAAAAAAAAATCAAAGCAATCTAAAATTTATAATAGTATAATGAAAGAGTGAAATGGACTGGAAACAAAAATTAGTGCTATGATTATTTAATGAAAGATGATATAATTCAAACAGACAATAATACAAAACTATAAACCTGCACCTGCAAGTTTGAATATCCCTCTCTTTGTTCTTTTCTTAAAACATTATTCTTAGAAATCTTTCATTGTTTTCAAAAGCTATACAAATATAATTAATGACTGCTCCAATTATTATATGTTATCATTCTACTTGTTTTTAACAAAACTGACATTTTTTTTTTTTTTTTTATGTATAAGATTTTAGTTTCGTAATAATATTTATCAGCTCTTATACAACTTATGAAGATATATATAGAAGACCTGAACAATTATGAATAATTGTACTTTTATTACTTGATTAAAAAACAATTAATAGCAATCAAACAAAATTACTTAATTATAAACAACAAATTTAAGTTTAAGACTATTTATTTTTTTATATGAAAAGCTTTCAAATTATATTTGGTTTGAGAAATACATATATATATTTTTTATGGTGTGCAATTATATTTATTAATTTTAAAACAACACAGCAAAACTTTTCAGAAATTAATCTCAATTTATTAAATGTGATAAAAAAATTGCTCAAATTAAAAATTCTTTATTATTATACGCTTTCTGTAGACCACTACAGCTGCGGCTTTCGATAGAGTTTATTTACTTCGCATTATTAGCTATAAAATTAAATTACTTAAAAATAAATCAAATATATTGCAAAGGTTCTCCTCTGACGTCATATAAAACTTACCTCTGATAAGGTCAACAACCTCGACATGCGTGGAGTGAGTGACGGTGACTCCGTTCACCTGTAACACAAGGAGGTAGGGGGGCGTGTCAAGTATGGAATGTAAGCGGGTGGTCCTGAACCAACAAGGACATCCCAAACCTCAGGCTATAGGTACCATGCAAATTATGTCACAATCAGAGCAAACTATTTTACGCCAATTTAATTTATATTTTATATACCTATATAATAAATTTAAAGGTGTAAAAAAAAAAAAAAAGAAAAAAAAAGTTTTTTCTTTCTTGCTAAAATTGAATTAATAAAGTAATTTACACTAGAGGCAAAATGTAAATTGCACCCACCTAAATTTAATTTAATTGCCTTGTAAGTGCTACGTTTATAGTTTATTTATTTCTTACTTTAATACAGTGAAATGTGTAAATTTTATGGCATATATTCATAATTTTGCGCATACAAGGATCTACTTTATTTTTTGTATTTCTAGAAATAACAAATTTGATTACTTGTATTGATAAGATATTCTAGCCTTTTTTTTAATCACAAAGTTACCCCCCCCCCCCAATATTGACATTATGCAATAAATTTGGTTGCATGAAAATGAACTGTTTTTAATGAAGATTACCATGCAATAAAATTGGTTACATATTAAAAATACTTGCTCCATGTGAATAGTACTTTAAGTGATCCAAATTTCCAATTCTAAAAATGATCTATATAATACTGCATACGCTATCTCTGTAGCGTCCTAATGCAATATTTGCGGTTGACAATTAAATTACATAGACAATAACAATGTTTGCGCTCTCACCTTCAGGATTTTATCTCCTTGACGAAGACCAGCACGTTCTGCAGCGCCACCTAGAAGCATAAGTCACGTGGTTAGTCACGAACCAACACATGCACGAAACAAGAATTATCAATTATTCCACACCAATCTTACATCGCGGTATTATACAACTGTGATTTAGGATACTTTGAGGGGGACTATAAGTAAGATACTGATTGAATATTGTAATCAATACATTCAATAAAAGAATAAACATACA
This sequence comes from Ecdyonurus torrentis, assembly GCA_949318235.1. NCBI lineage: Eukaryota > Metazoa > Arthropoda > Insecta > Ephemeroptera > Heptageniidae > Ecdyonurus > Ecdyonurus torrentis. Next base: position 37,903,263 of record OX439128.1, read on the forward strand.
TTTATTAAAATTTATACTGTAATTGTTACTTTTTTTAAAAAAAATCAGAGATGTAGTACATTTCTTCAAAACAAATTTAAAACAACACCTTTATTCTATAAAAAAAATAAAAAAATAATAATAATAACAAGTATTTAACTTTTTCTACCCACGATATACATAAAAAAATTAATTTTAAGCCTACTTCAAAATCAGCACATTACAATCATTAGTAAGAAGATAATTTTACATATTTATACCTCATCATGTTTATAAATAATGTCCTGTTTATATTATTATAATGCAAAATGATGTAACCATCAAATTAAAAGGAAATTAAAATAAAAAGTACTTTGACGTAGGAGAATAAAAAAAAAATTAAAATAATATATTTAAACTATAAATAGCAAGTTATGAGATATTATTAACTTATAAATAGAGGAAAATTGTGAGACATTTTGTACATTTCACGTTGGTGTATATGATAAATGACAGATTGGCAAGATATTCATATAATGAGTAACATGAAAAACCAACAGAGTTAAAATTAAAAATTATTTATAAGAAAAAGAAAACCTTTGTGAAATATTTTACTTTGGCTTTCAAAATAAAATAAATCAGAATTTTAAATGCTTCGTAATTTTACGATATGATAATATTATTATATTGCAAAGTATTGAAAGTATATTGGTTTAATATTTAATAGTTCACTGAATCAAATAATTTTATAAATTCTAAATTTGTGATATATCGATTATAGTATAATATACCTTTTTTTTTTTTTTTTTTTTTTTTTTTTTTTTTTTTTACTTTAGTATATTTAAGTAAATATTGAAAACATAAATATATTTGAAATTACAAATGACATTTACTTTAAAGTATTATTATTATGCTGTAAATGACTTTATTTACATTGCCCAAAGAAGGAAAACAAAAAACAGCGCGTTGGAAAATCCAGGAAAATCTTATAGTATTCCCTAATTTCCCATCTTATAGCATTACGAGCCCATGCATGTTGTCTCTCTCTCTCTCTTAGAATACTGCACTGACAAGTGAGGTTGAAAATATTTACATGGGGTTTTCTGTTATGTATTCATAAAGTCGATGCCATGTTGGATCACTGACTAACATAACCCAATATAAGAAAATAACTCATTTTGGCAGTTTAAAAACAACAACTATAAGCTTTCATTTTGAGATCACTGATGCTTGTTAATAGGTTGAATTAGGATCGCAAGTATGTGAGAAAAATATAATAACAAAAAATTAACCGATTTTCCAAAGAAAATATAGTCATAAACAATGTATGTCCTATGCTGAGTAATATTGCTCATTGATCCAGAATTGCGTCGAAGTGCATTCAGTATGACGTCATGCGGATACACCTTATATAATAATGATAGACACACTTTTACGAGTTTAAAGCTTTTTCAAAAAAAAAAAAAAATCATCATTGATAATCTCTATTGCATGAATATGCTTTCAAAAAACAGCTCTTATAGAAAGGTTAAATTAAATCACATCTCGGCAGTGATTGATAATTAATTACTTTATTTTGACATAACTATCTCCACACGCATATAATTATGACCTTGTTGTTGGCTTTCATAAGTAAACAAAAATCTTATAACAAAATCAAATTTTCATTCTTAAATTTTGAAATAGTGGGTGTTGCGCATAAAAATAACGTCATATACGAAAATTTCATTAAATATATATAAAATAAAATATTTTTTTTTTTTACATATCGTTTTAATGACGCCATTAAAGGAAAAAAAAAAAGGTAGGAAAAAAAATGACTTATCATTTTTATCATGAGAGGAGAAAGTAAAACAAATATATAACATTTTAGAAACTGCATACAGCACTACTTTTTTTTATTATTATTATTATTTTAAACGTGATTAGTTAAGCCTTAGGTTTATATATATTTAAATAAATGGGTGTGTTCACCTTTATATACACAGCAAGATGCGTAGCAAAATTTATACTAATAGCTGACTATTTTTATATATACAGAGGTGTATAACAATAACCGCATGTAAAATTTATTATTTTACAACAAACAAATAAAGTTTTTAATGTTCACAATATTTTCTACTATTTTATTTAAAAATGCATACAGGCACACATTTTTTTATGTAAAAAAAGAATAAATATTATTGTTATACATGAAAGTTAGGAAATTTCTTTGTAATGCCTGAAGTGATCTAATTGGCAAAAACTACTTGTCGTGTAGAACATTTTTTTTTTTTTTTTTTTAACTTTTAAATTGGTACATCCGGTAGAATCAACTCACTGTAGTGTATTAGAGAAAGAAAAGAAGACAGAAAGACTTCTTAAAGAAAGTCTTGAATAAAAATAAACTAGTAATATTATTACGATTTTTTGGTGTTATGTTTCTTTTTTTTTTTTTTTTTATGTACTGATTAGTGATTATGTATTGTGTTAACTTTGTATTGCTGCAATTTTAAAAGTTGTATACATGTGTGCATGTAAGTGGATGCTAAAAATAAACTAACATTACGTTAATTTAATTAAGTGATTGTTTTAAAAAAAAGTTTTTAATATTGGTGTTCCTTGTTAATAATATCTGATACTTGCCATTGATGAATGCTTTGCATACGTATACGGTCGGTAATATTATTAATCTACAAGACTGGTGATCTTATATTCTTATTCCATTGATAATAATGATTACAATTATTGTCAATATCGTATATCCCTGACATAATTATTTCATTTTGAGATTATTTTTCAAACCATCATAATACTTGAAATAGAAAACTTTTTTTTTTTTTAATTTATTTATTTATTATTTTTATTTTTTTATTTTTTTTTTACCCTAAGAAATGAGCAGTTCCTAATATTTTCAGCTCTCGCCTATATACGTAAGATGTACTTACCAATTTTGACACTCTGCACGTATACAGGATTATCTCCCGAGACTTTCATGCCATATCCTCCGGAGTCCTTAATGACAGTGACGACAACCACGGGTCCAGGTGGCATGGGTGGCGGAGGTGCGGCATTTGCGGGCGGCGTATGTGGCATGAGGTCAGAGGCCGAGCCCGTAGAGCCCACCGAGCCTGCGGACACGGGACGTGAGCCCGAAGAACGAGGCCGCATGCCGTTGGTGCTCACGTGGCCGCCACCGCCACCCGGGGTTGTCGATGTTGCTGGGGATGATGCACGGCGATCACTGCAAAACATACACAAGACGTCAAGTTAGAAACATCACTGTATGGTGTCCAGCCCACATATCATGTCAATCCCACTCACATAGAGGGCACAATTTGACTGATGAATATCATGCAAAACATTGCTTGCTGTTTTTTTTTTTTTTTTTTTTACACTGTACGCCCTAACTTGGATTCATACGTATGTTTTTCTTTTTATATACATTTTGCAAGAATTATGTATAACAATATCAATGCTTATTTTACAAGAAAGTTGTTCATTAAATGTATAGAGATTTGAATCATTACTGTGTAAATTAAACTGCGAAGACATGCAGAAGGGGAAAAAAATACCTGTGATATCTAATTATCATTAATTTAGTGAACTTTTAGTATATAACAGCCCCCACAATTTATGACTGAGATAATTGTGAAAAGAAAAAGAAAATCTAAAAATAAATACAAAAATTTCAACTGAAACTTATTATAAGCACTAAGCTGTTTAGATAAATATTTTTCCTTCAACCAACGCAAAAACAAATCTAGAAATATGCATGCGTATAGTAAGAGATAAAGCTCAAAATAAAATTCTAGATACTTATTTTTAACTAAAAGTTTACTTTTTTTTTTTTTTTTTTTTTTTTTTTGCCCGAACCCCCGCGATTATTTTTATCAAACAAAGACGTAACCTCGATACGATAAAATCTTAGTATACTGGTATATAAAATTTTGGCTTCAGTATTTTAGTTTGCACATAAGTATAGAAGAAGAAAAATTAAATCGATTAATAAATGTATCTTACATCAGCAAGTAGATTTCATCATAAAACAACGAGGCGGTGAAACTAATTGCGATTTTTATCATATACCTATACATTATGCAGCACGTACGCGTATACATACATACAGTACATTACATACTATGTTTTCAACCAAGGTGTATACTATATACCTCGCCAAGATTCAAACACACGTCTCAAATTATGAACAAAAACAAGAATATAAATCATATTCTTTCTATCTGGACTACTGTTTTTATCTTTTATCGAAAGTATAAATTTTTAATACAGAAATAATTTTTAAATTTATTACAGTATTATAATGTAATATATATATATATATAATAGTTTCACGTCACTTTTTAAAATATAGATGTATAGGATTTTCCCAATGTCTATACTATATACGTCACCAGTTAAAGCTTTGATTTAGATAGTGTAAGATTATTATTGTTTCCTTACAAAATTAATCACTTGTCATAATAACTAAGTGACATTTAAGCATTGCAAAATTTCTATATAATTTATTTTTAGTTACCCTTCAATTCATCTTATGAGTTATGAAAATAAACCTCAATATTATAAAAAGAGTTTATTGCTAATATGTTCTCTTTTACTCTTATTTTTAAGAGAGATGGCGGAGGGCGATTCCATTAAAAATTGCAAATTATCCATGATAAAATAAATTTAAAGTCTCTGTACCCCCCCCCCCCCAACATACATTTTTATCATTGAATTGATTATATTATTATGCAATAAACAAAAACACACACACACACACACATATATATATATATATATATATATATATATATATATATATATATATATATATATATATATATATATATATATATATATATATATATATATATATATATATATATATATATATATATTATATATATATCTCATTTATATATCTATTGAACTGCAGTAATGTACCCAATAATAATGAAACTCAATGTCTATGCT